>APFE030597969.1:0-36277 GCA_000404065.3 Pinus taeda
TGATATATTGGAAAAATAATTTAATAACATCTTAACCACACACTAAACTAAAATAAGATCCAACTTACCCAACTGAATGAGTAACCTCTTAACCACACTAAAATAAGATGATGAATAGGTAACCTCTTAACCACACACTAAAATAAGATCATCCAACTTATGAGAACGAATTATCTTAAATGTAAGAAGAAAATATTTGATACACATTAAACTATAAAAACAAGACAGACTTCATAATTGATCAGCATATGTGACTCGGTTCCATTTCAGCTTCACCGGAGCTTGTTTGATACTTGCAATGGCTTTAGGTGCATTCATCTCCTCCGTGGGCAGAGCCACTATGGACATCCTCTTCCTCTTAGCGGTAATGAAGGGAGTGAGGGGAGATCCAGAGTTGTTGCAGGATTTCTGCGTCGCAGACACCCAGTCATCCGTTTTTACCAACGGACTGCCGTGTTTGGATCCCGCGAAAGTGACTGCTCAACACTTCGTGACGTCGGTGCTGCGCAAGCCAGGGAACACATCAGGCTCACCCACGGCAGCAACGTTCATTGGGGTGAATCCGCAGGACCTGCCGGGCCTCAACACGCTCGGAATAACCTTGGCTCGCATAGACATAGGTGTGGGGGGCATAACAGGTCCACATATCCATCCCAGAGGCAGTGAAATATCTTACGTGTTGCAAGGCAAAATCTTGACTGGCTTCGTGGAACCAAGAGCAAACAAACTCTTCTCTCAAACGCTGGAAGCTGGCGATGTGTTCGTGGTTCCGGAGGGTGCCTTGCACTTCGCTCAAAACATTGGAGACACTGATGCAGTTGCTATCAACGCACTTAGCAGACAAAATCCAGGGTTTCTATACCTGCCCTTGGCCACTTTCGCTTCCACTCCGGGCATTCCCCAAGATATTCTGGCCAAGTCATTTGCCTTAACTGAAGCTCAAGTAGATCAAATCAAGAAGAACCTGGGAGGAGGTAGCTGAAATTTTTATTTACTTTTTATAACAATGGTATTACCTAGTAATAACATTTATAAAGTAGTAACTCACTGTGTGTATGTGTGGAGGAGCAAGCTGTTTGAATGATGCACCTCAACATTTTTGCCGAGAATATCTCCCTAATACTGAGCTATAAGCCTCCATAATTCTATTTTCCTTTTTTTTATAATTATATATTTTACATATTTTTAAAAATATTCGAGCTATAAGTCTCTCTGATTCTAATTTATTTTTTATAATTATATATTTTACATATTTTTAAAAATATTCTCTCATTATATTATTATTATGATTAATTTTGTTTACTTCAAATTATAGGAAATATTTTGGAAAAGAATATTAGTTTATATTTGAAAACACTCATAAAAGAGATAAATATCAAGTTAGGTTTAAGAGATAACATTCAATTATGGATTATTGAAGAGGAGTGTCACTAATAAAATTGATTTCTTATGTTGTTTATTAACTTTAGAAAATCTTTTGACATTATTCCTAGAACAAATCTATGGAAGAGGATGGAAGAAATAATGGTTCTTCTTCATTTGAGGGTCTTTGTGTCAAGGTTGTATGAGAACTTTATTTCCAAGATTAAGGCCACTAAGGATTGGTCAAAAGAAATTAACTATAATATTGTAATGAAGCAAGGGTGCCCTACTCATTTTGGCTTATACATTGATAAGTTAAAAGAGTAATTGGAAGATGCAAGTTGTGTTGACCCAAACTCACTAGTATGAACATAACTCTTATCCTTTATGTTGTATTTGTTCCTTTGGAAAGGAATTGTTACCATCTTGACTAGCAACTACGAATCATCCAAGATTCTTCTTCCAATATGGGTATGACTATTAATACTAGCAAAAAATAATATTGATAATCGAATCCAAAAAATCACATATGATACTTTCATAAATGACGACAACAACAACAACATGGTAGAAATTCCTTCATACAAATATCTTGGAATCAATATCCATCACAAGACTAAATTGAATTATAGCATGAGAAAAGGGCAAATGAAGGATGCAAAGCTTATTATAGACTTGAGAAAATATTTTTGAATATGGGATAAAAATAAACTCCTCTTTGAGACTCTCATCATGCCTATTATTTCATATGGATGTTATTTTTAGGGATGTACTATCTCCAAAGAGTCATGGAGGAAGATAGAATACCTGTTATTTCAAATGGATGTGAGTTTTAAGGATGTAGCATCTCCAAAGAGTCATGGAGGAAGATAGAATAGATCCAAAAACAATTTATAACCCATATGATCAAGAATACAAGAAATACACCTCATCCTATCCTCATCATCTAAGCAAGTCTTTCTTGCATTGAAAATATGGCTATGACTACATATCTTATGTATAAGAAGAGATTAAACAATATAGAATAAAATAGGTTCCCTAAAATTGCTTCCAACTCTAGCGAAAACCATGACCTTCAACTCAAGTGGGGATCATATAAGGATGCCCAATATTGAATAGACCATTGGGTGGTAAAGAAGGAGCTCATTTTACAAAATAATGATACCATTCAAGATACATTAGATAATGATTTAAAAAGAAATTGTGGTGTAATGAACAATTACAATGAAAAGCAAAACTAAGACATTCTAAAGAGACAATCAACCTAAATTTCCAAAATGACAAATAACTTTTTGTCTTACTTCTTATAAATTAAAAAATTAATATTGTTTAAAGAAAAATTGTACTAAACTCCACAATAAAATTAGATATTGGTCGATTCAAAATTATACTATCAAACCAAAATTTCTAATAAAAAATAACTTTTTATCTTACTTACTATAAAAAATTAACATTATTAACATAAAAATAAATTATTATAAACTCCATCATGATAATGAAATTGAATATAGGTTGATTCTCCAATATACTTGATTATATACCCTACTATCATATTTTGAATTTTCTCTTCTTTATAAAAAAAATTATAAGGATAAAGGACCATTTAAAATGGTGTGTTTTACCAATCATTTTATGTAAAATAATGTCCTTAATATAATATTATTTCTTATTTTATTTCAAATGAATATATTTAATCAAATAAAAAATTTATGATAGAGTGTTTATATAAAATGTGTATTTGAAGATGAATGAAAATTATATGGAGGAAAGTATATGTTTATATTACGAGCTACTATTTTTAAAATGGTGCAAAAGTATTGTCCTGAGAATCATTAAATTAGAATTATAGTTTGGTTTCATAATTATGAAATAATATTTATATATTAAATTTTAAATTTTGTGGTTTTTTTTAATATTTAGTGTATTTTTAATGTGTGTTTGTTTTGATGTTTTAATTTTTTTTTTATAATTGAAATATAAAAAATTATCAAAAATACTATGTTCTATATTGCAAAGCAACATATAATTACTTTAATATAGAGTTGATATGCTATAATAAAAAAATATATCAAAACTATAAATAAAATATTCCAATGTTTAAGTAATATGAGAAAAACCATTCTTATAATTAAAATATTTCAATGCTTTATATAAGAAAGATATACAAGTCTTTAAATGTTTAACATTAACATAATGTTGAATTTATGACAAATTAAAGTAGAATTTTTCACATGATAAATTGAAAAAATGTACTCATAATAAACTTACACTAATTGTAATTTCAATCCCATCTTAGAATCGTGTAGAAATGTTTTTCGTGGAACATTAGAGTTGCATGTACTTTTGATGGTGGGGAATGAAGATATTCCCACTTGGTGACATGTTGATGACATCAATCTCGACATCTGAGAGTTTGACATACATATTGGGAAAGTTGATAGAAAAATGTCTATTTCTTTGATTGTCACTCCATACAAAGAAAATACATTAAAAATTGGATTTTTTTTTATAGAAAATGTCTCCCAGGATATAATCTATGTTTAATGATTCATCAGAAAACCTAAGAAGCCTAGTGTTGAGGAAATTCCAATTTGTAGATTGTTATTGTTGATCATTTGGAGTCAACACTTCTAGCAATTCTAGCTTTGCATGAACTGATAGAGAACACAATGAACTAAGAACAACATACAAATATCCTGCTACCATCCAAGTTATTCCTTCATAATTGACATCCTAGTTAGCAACAATCAGAACATTATTGATAAAGCAAACAATACTATCACCTACCCTTACCTGTTTCATCCCATGTCCAAGGGAGAAAATACTCGGAGGGTGTTTTTGCCATTTTGGTGGTGGTTCTCCATGAATGCTTGAGAAATTTTTTCTTGTTTATTTTTTCTATGATTTTTTCCACATTCATCTTGGAGAGGATAGATTAAGATGGCTAAGAGTGAATTTTGATTCATAGCAAATATATTAGCTCCTTTTGAATGAATTCATGTGGTAACACAGACCTAAAATAGGTATTTTTGGTGAGAATCCATCATTATAATTATTGTCTGGAACTCCCTACAACATCTTTGAGATAACTAAACTACTTAAACAAAAGGACCCATGTATTTAAGTAAATGCTCTAGTCTTTTGCCTATGAATGTCTGATCTTACAATAAATAATAAAACAATACAGACTCAATTTGTAGCTTCATAAATAAGAGAAATTCATTATGCCACTATAGAAGGACCGATCAAGACTTAGATAATCCTCTTAGCTACAACAGATGGAATAACATATGCCCTGATCCACAACACTCCAAATTTCCAATATTTTTAATGTTTATGTTACAGTCACATTGATATTATTCCAATTCTTAATTTTTCTTTTACACGCAACACATATCGAAGGGAAATCCACTGGTAATTTCTCCCCATGGGGTGAATAGCACTCCTTGTTGGCTTGTTGGGACCTGAACCAGGTTCAGAAGTGATTTAGCCAAACAAATCCTGAAATTATCGGCCCTTTCGGCAGCAATCCACAGTGCATGGACTGAGGCCTCACCCGAGGTAGTATTGGAGGGTGTTAGAACCAAGTTTCCACACCCTAGGAATGTCTTGATGAAGCCTAGGAAGTTTGCAAACCGATCCTATGCACTTGCGCTGCTCCGCACAACCATCTGTCCTTTGCAACTTGTGCGACTGCTTCCGCATAGCTCTGTAAAGAGCGCGAAGAGGTGCTGCCTAGATCCTTATTCCTGACTATGCATTTATTATAGATCTTAACATAATTATGTGGGCCCAATATTCTCATTAATCATTCAACATTCATAACAAGTGCGCGTAATCATAAACTATAAAGAGATGCATAAACATAACAGAAGCATAGACACAGAATATTCCAAAATCAACTTATCTTTTATTAATTCTCTATCCCAGTACAATCCCAACTCTGCCCTGTGCACTTAGCTGCAGGGATCCGCGCACATAGATGTAGACTCTACTAGGCCTCTGTGCACTCAACTGCAGAGCCTCTTCCTACTACTACAACCCAAGACTTGGACTTATAAACTCAGAGCTAATTCATCATCCAAAATCCCATATGACTTCTCAAAGCTAAAAATCCCTTTACACTTAGAGCGTCGCTTTATTTATACAAGCCCATGTTTCGTGGACCATGGGTAGGTCGACATACCATACATTAAATTATATTATTTTAGGGCAGACAACCCTAGACTCTCAAACTTTGCAGCCGCATTTCGCAAGGTCTCTACATTACACTTTTACCAAAATTCGGGCTTCAAGCACCAAAAACATACTATGGGGGGATCCACTGCCCAACAAGGCCCCAACACAATCATCGTGACTCGTCCCAAGTCACTCTGCTCATGCGACAATCTTTGCGCAAAGTCCATCTAACTGTGCCTATGTGTGCGATTATTCATAGCACACTGTTCTGCCGTCCGCTAGATCCATTCTACTCGTTCAGCTGAATGCTCATTGTCAGGGTCAAATCCCTATCGCAGGTCATGCATCGCTTTCATTTACACAAGTTTTCCTTTGATGTGAATCGTGATGAGGAAGGCCTCATCAATCCAAGGCTAGACACGTGCTTTAAGTACTGCCTCTTTTTAACGTGCTGCGTCCACTTGCTCCTTCAATGCCTTTGCCTGTTGTAGCCTCGCGAGCTACTGAGTTAGGACCACTGTTTGCGCCATCCCACGCACACTATCATATTGCATTTGAAGCTCCCGCGCCTATGTTTCCAACCATTGTATGGTGGGATCCTCCTGTAAGGTTGTGAGGACCCCGAAGGATTATTCCAACAACATGGTGCAGCTCTGCATTGCCTATTCAGTTTCTTCCAACCCTTTTAGAATATCGCTGATGCACTGATCTCGAACTTCTGGGGGTGTGGAGGGTTGCACCTTTAACCATAGTTCAACAATTTGTAGGTTGAGGTCTAGCTAGATCCTCGTAGCTTCCTCCTTCGCCTCGCAGAATCCACTAGCCAATTTTTGAATTCATATTCCTACTAGCAGATCTGTCACAATTTCCAATTCTGGGATGCAATGACATGCTTCCTTTTCGATCTGCTCCAACTGTTGGTTCTAATCCATCGCTTCATCATGTTGTAGGCTAAGTTGTTCAATGTTGATTCGTTGTTCACATAGCATTTGCATTGCACATCCCTCTCTAGCACAAACTTTTGTCATTGTTCCATACTGTAACTGGTATAAAATCTCACGTGGAAGAGTAGCCAAGTTTAGGCTAAGTCCCTTGATCTGCCCTACCATGGCTCTATCCTCCATGTTGTCTATTGTCAATTCTCCTTCTGGCAGTGTGACGGTGTTGGCCATTTTGGCCCACAACAACTGCTCTGTTTCCAATGCTTGTGTGGCACCGTAGAAATCTACCATTCCTTCTTGTGGGAGTCGCACCTGAAGTCCCTACAGGTGTGCCCTAAGTGCCCCCAGCACATTCTATTGTTCTGTCATTGCTTCTTGGAGCACCTTCCTGGTGACCTCATGAACTGTGTCACCGATGTCGTATAGATCAACCTTTGTCAGTGTAATAGGCTTCCCATCCAATTGGAAGCCTTGGTCTTCTTCTATGGCCCTGTTCGTTCTATCTCGTGTGGTCGTTTCAATTGTGTAGAGGTGGTGCTTGGATCCGCGCCTTTCACCGTATCATCTATTCCATGTCATATGGTTAGGTTCAGGCCTCTTTCCTCCTGCGTCATGGTGGCCACTGGTACAACTATTTTTTTGGTGACTGTGGTTTGCTCTGTGGTGGCCTTCGCTACCTTGCACGAAGCCCTTACCTCCTTGACAAGCTACTCGTTCCACATCTATTGTGCCAGCAACTTGGCAACATCCTTCTTTCTTTGTATCATTTCCTCATCAAGCTTTGCCAAATCTAGGCTGTGCCATTCGGGTGGCCATGAGTCAAGCACCGTGAACACCACATCATCAATTGTGATGAATGGGATTTTCATCCAATTTTGCTCTGGGTCCTTCTGCACCTTGATATACACATTGTGCATATCCACCTTAAAGTCTACAAAGGTTCGGAGACTATCGTATACCGTGGGGGATAGGTGCAACTATTTGTGTATCGACATCAGTACGCTCGCCTCCATGAGTATACAGAAGATCTTAATCTCGTAGATGCGTGTGGCGTGCCTTGTCGCCCAGAGCGACATGTATTTCATTGCCTCTGGCAAGTCTTGGTCCAAGGGAGGAAACTGACTGTCCTCTGGAAATTTCCCTACAACCAAAAAAATGGATAAGAGTAGCCACGCATAGTAGAAGGTCTTACCCTGCTCCTAAGCCTCCTTGCAGTTCGTCAGGAGCTCCTTGCAGAGGAACTACACCCAGTTGAGCTGTACCCCCTCAACGCATTGCTCAGCCAGCACGATGACTATTGTTGGTACCTCATTGTTGTGGCATTTTCTCATCACTTTTCCTGCCAGCAACTGAGTGGCTACGTGCAACCCTTTGTCTTGAATGCTAGTAATCACATAGCCCCTCTGCTTCTTCTCTAGCTTGTATTTCTTCTTCATGGCTTTTGCAAGCATCAAGTCTTCGCTTCAGCCAGCTATTTCCATGAGGTCCCTTCCCTTGTAGGGAATGTTTGAAATCCTATGAATTAGCTCCTCTGTAATGGGAATCAGCTCCTCCAACCACAAGTACCCCTCATGTACTAGGCAAAGCAGTTGCCTGATGACGAATATCGTGATTGGTGCTCTGTGAAAGTACTGAATCCATAGTAGGTGGAGTAGCTTGGCCTCCTCCACCCCGCACAACCATTTCCATCGTTGCAGTGTTGTAGCTACCCCCTCCCTACTTTGTTCCATAAGTTGGATAGTCTCCAGATGTGGGAAATTTTTGCTATCTACGAGGTCCCAATCTTCAAATTTCATTATGGGTACGTGGCCCAAGGCCGAACCCTCAAAGAAAATTCCACCTGGGAGGAGTGGGGTTTCGCGTGCATACTTAATGATGTCCACATCCTTGGGTACTCTTGCCTTCCCTTTCTATGGGGGGACATATTTGGGCAGTTTTGCTGCAACGCGCACTGGCTGAATGTCTTCCACCACTTCTTCATCTGGTTCAATCTCTTCTTCAAAGGCACGAAGCTCCTCCTCCTTATCATATATCTCAATATTAACCGTCTTGCCTTTATCTTCCATAGACAGTTTAACAAACCGTGGATTTTGTAGAGACATACAGACCGATCCTACTGCTTGTGGATACTTTTCGGGCCTCGGCGTCTGGGGCGATTTAGGGATTTCCAGTGCATCCCCTACTAGAGGCATGGAGCTCTGTGTGGATCCCTTGGTTATTGACATCATTTTGATTAGGGAATCTTGTGTCTCCTTCAGCAATGTTTCAAACCACGAACTCGCTCTCACAACCTCCAAATTCATCAGGTTCATACCCACTCAATAACACAACAACTAAATTCTCAAAGTGCTAAGGCTTGTTAGGTGGAGAGCCACCTGTGATTTATAGGCCCTTTTGAATTCAAATTCGACTGTTCCCCTCATATTCGGCTCATTAATGCGAGAATGGTGACAGATAGTCCCAAATCTAGTTCTGACTTTATGACTTAATTGTCCACCGTCTGCTCCTCGTTGCCTTAAATTGGACATCTTGTCATGAATAGTGACACTAACGGTCACTTTCTAGCCTATCTGCATGGCAGTGCAGTCCCTTGTGTGCAAATGTGACCCGTACATCATATTGACCCTGCGCGTAGCTCACATACGGTCTCTTTTATAGTCTCGCACTCTCTTTCAGTTGCTTAGAGTGCTAAGATTGTGCTTCCTATGGATAGTCAGGTGGTCACACTACTGGTGAGAGGCTTCAAGTCACCTTCCAACCCGGTCTGTAGGCCTTCCTTAGTTACCCTCATGTCAATCAGTGCATCACTTTCTTCCTTATGCGATGCGCTTCCCTAGTTACTTTGTCTGATAAGGTGCAGTTGTAGCCATGGTAGCATAGCTAGAAATTCTTGACGAAAATCTCCTAGTGTGGTGATAGGCCTGCCCATACGTTGCCCTATCCTTCTATTGACACGTAATTCTTGTGAAATTTTGGTTTCCAATTTTCTAATATTCGCATCTATTAATATGCTTTCCTGCTTCACTCGTACTCAATCTTCTTCGAGTTCTCGAAGCTCAAGGTTTCCTCACCGAATGGCTTCTTGAATCTGCATATGTTTGTCCTTGCACGGTTGCATAATCTCTTTGTTCTGGTCCTCGTGTGTTGTCCCAATTATGGGGGTTATCGCGTGAGGATTCTTTCCCAAAGCTATAGCCACGACTCTACTCGTCGTCTTTGGAATCACCTCGCACTTAGGTTGTTGTGCATGGCCCCATTTGCCCATCAGACTGCTAGCACGCGTAGGTCCCAATCAGTTCATTCCACCTGGTAAACTCTGTTCATGATTCTACATGGCTTTGTGAATGTTCTGACGTGGAATATTTGTGGTGTGTGTTGCTTTCCCTGTTGCCGAGCCAGGTTCTGATTTTCGATCCTTAGTCTGGGATGTGCTTGTGCAGCACACGTCTACACCCATCGTCATAGGTGGGCATGCACACTGCTTCATCTTGGCTGCCCGACTCTCATTCGATGTTTGGGACTTCCAAACCGTAAGCTCATCTATCTTCTACATTCATGCCAGTTTCCAATAGTCTTCTGATGTGTACTCCACCATCATGCAGGTGTTGCATGCAATGCCCATTCCAGCACACCATACTGCTAATGTTCCAGTACTGTGCTTTCAAGTTTGTCCAGGAATTCTTCCACCGATGTTACTCCATCATATGTTGCCAGTTCCCTTGCCTCTGTTGTCACGCAATGCAAGGATCTAATCATCATGTTGCAATTCAACATTGTCACTTCATGTAACTGGTTCTTCCAGTGTTCTACTTCTTCATCTAAATCAGAAGTACAAGAACTGTCACACTCCCATGAGACTCTCCCATCTGCAGTCAAGTTCACTCGATCCTAGTCTTTCACCATTATCTGGTAAATACAATCCAGCTCATTGTCACTTTCATCATCACGAACTGGTTCAGTGTAGCGTGCTCCTTTAGCTGGGTCTAACAGAACTACTACATGTAGGGACTTTTTCTCGAATACCATCTTCCACTTCTTTAGGTTGATGACTCCATTCATATCAGTGGCCCAGTCTATTCCTAGCAACGCAGGATAAGGGTTTCTGTCATCAACAATCTCAATTACTTCAAATTCCATCTGTGTGCTCATGCCTTCGATATCAACTATTGCCCCTTGCAACCATCCCATGGGAAAAATATTCTGTTGGTTCGCCATTCATAATTGAATAGGGGACCACTATAATGAGGGCCTGCCCATGCATTCCCATGTATGCTTTGGTAACAAATTCGTGTTCGAACCCAGGTCTAAGATTGCCTGATCCATTTCATACTCACCAATCTGCATTGTCAATCTCATTTCCATCCCAGTGAACAATGCATGCTTTCCTAGTTTCCAGACTACGCACAGTTCCCTTGACCCTGCACACCTAGTGATCAACTCCTATAGTCCCTTAACTACCTTATTGTCATGCAACAGTTTCATGCATGTCTCCAAAAAGGTAGTTAACATAGAAGGATCCATCCCTGTCTCTAGTTGATCCTTACTACCTGAAGTGGAGGCCTCCATGAAGCTCTTCTTAGCTTCCATGAATGTCTCCTTTGCACATTCTAAGTCAAACTCAGGTTCCTTTGTAGGGGCCTTGTGAACCCATGCATCTTCCTTGGGCTGCTTCCCCTTATCTTCCCCTGTAGTCGCACCACTTCTGAGCACTATATTCACATTTGGGTCTTCTTCCACAGTTCAGATCTCATCATTTGAATATTTTGAGTCGAAGTAGGCTGGAGTACCCCTTTCTCGTGCATCTGTGTGATCAGCGTAGGAAAATCTACCATTTCATGATCAAATTAAGCACAATATAAACAGGATACTCTCGTCGAGTTGGTACAATCATGGGCATAGTGCCCCAGTCCTCTGCAATTGTAACAAATCAACTATCCATGGCCCCTTCCTAGCCCCATTCCTCCTCGTCCTTGACATCATCCCTGAAATCCACTGGGCTCCATTCCCACCACTGGGTCGAGGGCTCGTGTGTCTGTCTGCATTCGATAAACTGGGGTCCAATCCATCATTAACTCATAGCTCCGAGAAGTACACTTGTCGTGGCCCATTGACCTACAAAAATTACAAAATAGTTGTTGGGGTGCCATTGTATACTTCTGCAACAAATGACAATTATTCGTCATTTTCTTTCCTCCTATTTGACAGATTGCGCACCATAGCACAGGTGCCACACTCGACCCTGCCTATGCCTCTAGTCTCAATGGTATT
This sequence comes from Pinus taeda, assembly GCA_000404065.3. Classification (NCBI taxonomy): domain Eukaryota; kingdom Viridiplantae; phylum Streptophyta; class Pinopsida; order Pinales; family Pinaceae; genus Pinus; species Pinus taeda. The sequence continues at coordinate 11,751 of APFE030597969.1, forward strand.
AGCTCCCCTCCTGCCAAGTAGATCGCAAATACCGAACAATGGTCCTTGTCATGGTCCTGGCTTTTGCATTTTATGCACCACACCTCCTCACTCGCCTCTAGCCATGATGCCCTATCCTTCTTCAAGCTCTGCATTTCTAGGTAGAGATTCTGTAGTTGTGAGTGGATTTATTCAACTCCTAGCCCCAGATCCTGTATTGGTGTTTCATGCAACCTCATCACCATTTCCAATGCTTCGGCCTAGGTAGCGAGTTTCTGTTGCGACAGTGCCATTCTCAGGTGTGGTGTCAAAGATGCCACAAACCATGTGCGATTCTGCACATCCGTGAGCATCATATCAGCCTCACAAATTATACTCTTCAGCTGTTTATCTAGATCCTAGGGGGTCTCCCCTAGAAGCATCGCGATCTCTTTAAATCTGATGATTGACTATGTCTCTGATTTCGGCCAGCTAAATTCTCTGTTCAGTGCATTCTGGGTCTCTGATATTCCTACATTTGGGTGATCATTCAAGTGCTTGATATACCATGTCAATGCGCAATCCTACAGCAGGCTCACGAATGTAGCCTTCTTAATGTTGTCATTAGTGACCCCTTATGCTTCCCATATTTCTCTCACCACGAACCAGACCTAGTTTGAATCCTCATTCCCTACTCCTCTGAATATGGGTAGCTTAATCGCACTCGCCATGCTAAACTGCAGGTTTGGTGGAGGTGGAGTTGGTGAAGATGGAGGTGAAGTAGGTGAAGTGGGTGATGGCAAAAGTGGAGGTGATAACTACAGAATGTGCTACTTTATGAAACTAACTGCACTTCTTAGAGAGGCCTGAGCGAGCTCTTCCTTGCTCTCTCCTGAAGGTGAAATTAAGGGACTGTTTCCTAATCCCTCGCTACCTTTGTAGATATTTCCGCTCCACGTTGTTCCAAACATTAATGTATTCGTGTAACCCGCTTTTCACATAACATCATCTTAATCCAAGTATTCAATTATTTAAGGTACTTACCTCGCAGTCCCTTGAGAAAACATTGTTCTTCTTCATTGTAGCTCACAGTCGTGTCTACCACAAACTCAGTGATAAACCCCCTATTATCCGGTAGAGCCACTGGTCCACAACAGACGCAATCTTATCTTCTGATGCCTCTAGTCTTCACACTAACTCCAGAGTCCACACTATTAGTTCGTCGAGCTTACACCTTCCTTGGCTGTCGGCTAACCTTGTGATCCACTCATACAGTTCAGAGGGAAAGGATGTGAAGAAGATCTCATGGATTTTTGTATACACGTAGCGATCCAACCATCTTTTCTCGGATACCTTCAAAGTTTTGTTTTCCTGTGTCATGAACTCGTGAAGCTTCTTGTCCAACCACTCTTCAATTTCCTTCTTTGTTGGGTTCCAATGGCATGATATCAGACATCCCTTAGGCAAATCCTGGTCCTGGCAACAGAACCATTTGTTGGCTTGTTGGGGCTTGATCCAGGTTCATAAGTGATTTATTCAAACAAATCCCGAAACTACTAGCCCTTTCGACAATAGTCTGTGGTGCGTGGACTGAGGTGTCACCCGAGGTAGTATGGGAGGGTGCTGGAACCAAGTTTCCACACCCTAGGGATGTCTTGATCAAGTCTAGAAAGTTCGCAAACCGATCCTCCATGCTTGCACTGCTCTGTGCAGTCGTCTATCCTTCACAACTTGTGCGAGTGCTTCCACATAGCTTTGTAAAGAGCGCAAAGAGGTGCTGCCTAGATCCTTATTCCTGACTATGTGTTTATTATAGATCTTAACTTAATTATGTGGACCCAATATTCTCATCAATCATTCAACATTCATAACAAGTGCGCGCAATCATAAACTGTAAAGAGATGCATAAATATAACAAAAGCATAGACATAGATTATTCCAAAATAAAATTATCTTTTATTAATTCTTTGTCCCGGTACAATCCCAACTCCGCCCTACGCACTTAGCTGCACTGTCTCTTCCTACTACTACAACCTAAGACTCGGATTTACAGACTCGGAGCTAATTCATCATCCAAAACCCCTTATGACTTCTCAAAGCTAAGACTCCCTTTACACTTAGAGCCTCGCTCTATTTATACAATCCCATGGTCCCGAGACCATTTGTAGGCCAACATACCATACATAAAATTATATTATTTTAGGGCAGAAAACCCTAGACTCTCGCGCTCCGCCCCCCTTTTCGCTAGGTCTCTACATTACACTTTCACCAAAATTCGGGCTTCAACCCCCAAAAAATACTATGGGGGGATCTGCTGCCCAACACTCCTTCTCAACCACCTAGGCTAAACCCAATTGACATATATATTTTCACTACTCATGATAGGCAATATTGTATCAGAAAGTGCAGTGTTGTACCACAACTGCAGATAAGGTAGACAAATCCAGATTCTAAAGTCAAAAGAGTCTAGAAAGTTTCCAAAATATGGTATGTAAAATCCACAACAAAATCATCCTTTTTTCCAATAATAAGAAAAATATCCAAGAGAAGCCAATAAAACAATGATTCCTTGATGCACAATGTATTAACATCAACACTTATTGGAGTGATATTCAGATCACCAATAATTTATCAAGTTATTCGTTCTCATTACCAAAAAGGTGTAGTAGGATGACACTCAAAATGTGATCATAACGTCTCTCTACACAACCAAACATATTTTCCCAGCCTTGGTTGATCCAGATAGAATAACATATGCAATGATCCACATCACTCCAAATTTCCAGTATTTTAATGTTTATGCTATGGCCCCATTGATACTATTTCAATTATTAATGTTTCTTTTACATGCAACACATATCAAAGGGAAATCCACTAAGCATTTCTCCTCATGGGGTGAATAACATTCCTTCTCAACCACCTAGGCTAAACAAACTTGACATATATCTTTTCAATACTCATGATAGGCAATCTTGTATCAAAAAGTATAGTGTTGTACCACAACTCCAAATAAGGCAGACAAATCCAGATTCTAAAGTCAAAAGAGTATAGAAAGCTGTTAGAAGATAGCATGTAAGATCCACAACAAAATCAACCAATTTTCCAATAATAAGAAAAAACTCCAAGAGAAGCCAATAAGCTAATGATTTCCTCGATGCACAATGTATTGACATCGACACTTGCTGGAGTGGTATTCACCTCACCAATAATTTATCAAGTTATTTGTTCTCATTACCAAAAAAATGTAGTAGGATGAGACTCAAAATGTGATCATAACGACTCTCTGCACAACCAAACATATTTTCATAGTCTTGGTTAAGCGAGACAAGGTAGAGAAAGTTATATTCTTCAAAATTAATGCAAATACCAAGAAAATAGGTTTTACTTCCCCTTAAAACATGCCATTTTTTACCTTCCTATCTAGACTATTGAAATCATTCATATGAGAATTATTCCAAATGGTTTCCTCATATTAAACCATCTCCATTTTGCAGAGAAGATTGAGCTATACAAAGTTCTTTGACTTGTTTAGAATGTTTTTTGTAATTTGAAACATGCTTTAGTGCCTTGCGTTGTCCATCAAATCATCAACTCAAAATGAATTCCAAACTCAATATTTAAATTGTATCTCGCTATCTCTTCATTAGTATAATAGTGGACTATATAGAAAAATGGCCACCATGCCTCGCTATGCGTTGTAACATTTCCTTAAATAAATCAAGACAGGCCTTCAATGCCATCATTGACTAGAATTTTTAAAAAGGGACAACAAAAATTAACCTGGGCATATGAATGCTAAATTATTACGAACCCAAGGATAGTTACCCATAATGGATGCAGTTCATTTTTTTGTCACACACCCCATGTTTTTGTGGGTTTTGGAACAATGAATTGACTTGGTAAAATCCAATGTTCATATTCATTCAAACTACACATATTACCAAGAAGTGTGATTTATGTTTGATACCAAACTTCAAATAACTAACCTATGCCTGAAATGTTAATCTGGATCCATGCTTTTGAAAGTTAACCTGCACAAAACATGTGATACTATTCTAAACCTAAATATAGCTACCAATAATGCACATAGGTAAAGCACATCACATGTTTAAATGGATTTAGAACTACAATGTGTCTTTGTAAACCTCAACTCCATACAGATTCAAACTGTAGTTCTTAACCAAGGCATATACTTACTGTGTTTGATAACAAAGAAGTTAGAACTAACCTCTGCCTAGCATAGCATGGCCACTAATGATGAAAAATTATGTTGACTTCATATGTAAGCATTACCAATAATCCCCACATGAACATCTACCATCTATAAAATGATGGAAATGGTTCACATCCCTCACAATGATTTCCCATCCATCAAGCCTGAAATGAGCTTTACGACAGTGTGACAATCGCTACATACACATAGATTCTTGATAATGCACAGAGGTGTGCCAAGGGATGTCCTAAGAAGCCCAAATAATATGGCCAACTTCTCAATATGATGGCAAAGGGAGTGCTCCTTTTCTCCTGATGAAAGTCATGGAGTGCAAATCCTGCATCAGGAATGTAGCCTGCCTCCTTCAGTTGTCCAGTCAATTCCTCCAACTTTGCATAGATATCTTTAAATTGAAGATGTGTTCTACTACAAACATATAAATCCTATTATTTTCTTCAATCTTATATCTTGGTTACTTTTTTACCCCACGGTCTTCCATTATTTTTCTTACATTTGCCACATCATCCCATTGATTAGCTACATCATAAATGTTAGACAACATGTCATACATTTCGTCATCTTGTGGTTCCAACTCACTCAACTATTTCTTTGCCATTTTTCCAACCTTCATGTTGTTGTGCACTCTATAGGCACCAAGAAATGTTCGCCACACTAGACTACTAGGTTCAAATCAATTTTGAAGCTTGCATTTTGGTCATGATAGTTTCATCTGGGCAAGCGGGAGATTTCGTAAACATATTTTAGTCCTCTCTAAATCTTGAGTATCAACACATTGGGAAAGGGTAAAATGAAGGGTTGAAAGATGGAGTAGATTTGGGTAATGTAGAAGGAAGAGATATTGGTTTGAAGGATTGTTTTGAGATAGGGGAGGAATTAGATTTTTATAAGGGTTGTATCAATATATGAAAGGTTTTCAATTGAAGTTGAACTAATTGTATTCTTTGTAAGGGTAGAAAAGAACTTAAAACAACTTGAGAAATTGGAAGATAGTTAACCACTTTTGGATTCAAAAAATGATTCAGTCCAGGACATTTTGGGAGTGATGAGAACAAATTTCGGAGCCATTTGCGCAACATTATCAGTTCATCTTTAATACGATGGATATCCAAAGAGTACAAAAGGAACTGAATTTTTAGTGAACAATTTTTCCCTTTGTATATGTTTTGGCAAAGTTACTCATCAAGGCACATATGGAAATCTTTTTTGCATAGATAAATAAACCATTTCTTTTATTTAGAACCTGCTTTGGGCCTAATTAATTATTGTCTTGGATTGGGTAGATTTAGAACCAAATTATCACGTGGGTAATTACCCCATGTCTTCAGTGTCTGGGGCAATTCACAACAAGTGAGTCTAAAATAGGTGATCCACTTTGAAGTGACCCTTATTGTTTAGTCGGTTAAAATGTTTTCTCCCACAACAATAGCTAATCTTGGACCTAGATTTGAAATTTTGGGTTGTGATGTTGAGGGACTAGGGGATCATGCCATTGTAGAGGTGGATGGGGATGTAGAATATGGTAATATCATGATTTATTTCATCGATGGGGATAATAATCGACTCAGTTTCAATCCAATGAAGAATTTTGATGGAATTGCAGCTAACGAAATGATGAAATTGCTGGGAGTTAGGTCATGTTGACAGTGTTGGACTTGCTAACATTTAGGGGATCTCCCTGATATGAAGTCCAAACTAGACCTCACACCGTTTGGAGTAGGAGTCCCAACAGTGGGTGGTAGTGTAATGCCTTGACCAAGGAAAAACACAGAGGAAAAAATGATAAATTTAGGCGAGAGAAAGTGTGTGACCCTGCAGAGAGTCATGTGTGATGCATGAAGGTTCCAACACATGAAGGGAAAAGGAAGTGCACACCTCAGAAGCCTATAATAGTACACAACTTGAAAGGAACACATGAGTGAAATTCCATCACAAGCTAAGATGAAAAATATTCCACAAATTAAAGTGATGAGTTAATCCAACAACACACATTCAACAAGATTTGTACAAATGCACACAAAGTAGTTCATAAGCATATGTGCAAGTTAAATATCATCCATTGCCAATACAACAAGAATAGTCCTACTATATTAAAAACATATTCATGAAAGTGTGTTGCCTCTAGTTTTATTATTATAAGCGAAATCTCCATCCATACATACACCATTGATGACCACTAGCCCCAATATGGAACATTACAGTCAAGAACACTTTATCCTCCAAAGAAGTGTACTCACTCTACATTATGGAGAAGCCAAGGCTCTTCACAATACTCCCAAGCTCTTTCTAAGCCTAACCCTAGCTAGAAGCATGGCTCCCATAATCCTGTTACATGAGTTATGAGGTTCTATTTATAACAAGAGGGGGTGACTCTTCAACTCCCCTTTGTGACCTTTGGACCACCCTAATGAATTTTCAACTTATTCATTAAATGACACATTACATTCCATGGTGAATTTTCATATTCCAATATTGACACTTTTAATTTCACTTACAACATAATTACAAATAATATTACATTTTCCACATGTACCCACATAAGAAAAAATAGGGTAGAGATATCCTAACAAGACAAAACATTATGATTTTGTATTTGGGGAAAATCTAGCTCGGTAACCTCTAGTTGTTTTTTCATGGTCACATACTAGTGCCAAGCTTGGTACTATGTGATGGTATCCCCAAACTATTTAACAATGTCTTTCTGGAAGTGGATTCTGGCCTCCATGGCATCCGGGTAGACTACTTGGAACCTATGTCCAACTCGTTCTGAAGCATGAGAAACATTGTCTTGACCTTGACAGGGCCACTGATGAATTTCTTCATGTTGTGTGCATTCAACTCTAAGTCTTCTATGGTGGCTTCTCATCTCAGTTGTGCCAAGTACTCATCGATCTCCACCCAGACTTGGTTCTTGGGTTTAGCATTATAGAGAGAATCAATTGATGGGATTTGGTGTTTTCTCACCAAGACATCCAAACTACTATACAACCTCACATATGAGGCATGTTTGTGGTTGATGAATGAGGTGAGCTATTCGTTGTTCTAAATCAACATTCGAACCTTCGATTGCTTCATCTCTACCTATGTATTTATCTTCTTCACTAAGTCAATCACGACTCTTTTGTACCTTATTTTCCACTCTTATACATGGCTGATGGAAACATGTATGTTTTTCAGAGTTTTAACAAACTCTTTGTTCCATTGTTGTAAGCCATGCAAACAAACAACTGCTTTATGCATGGTGACAAATATATCATAGAGCTTCCACATAGTTTCTCCAAGTGATTATACTTCAACAAGTATCATTTTCCTCATCTCCCCTCATGCGGAAACAACATTCTGTGCTATTGCTCGGAGTTGTTATGCCTCTTCCCTAGAAGCCTTCAAGTTCTTTGCTAGTTGTTCATTCTTGGCCATCAAATACTGAACATTTGAGCTTGCTTCTCCTGCATAGGCCAAGATGGCTTTGGTAATGGCAATTGGATGCTTCCTAGTGTCTGACATTGTCACCCTTTCCTTGATGAATGTAGGTGATGCGTGATCATCTAGAAAGTACTTCTTTTGCACCTACACAATCCTCTTTTGGAAATCATCGAATGATAAATTGTACACATCCATGACCGGATCATCATAAAGGAGAACAACATCTCCTTGCTCGCTCAGGACTAGCTCTGCTATTGGAGGTGGTAGAGACTGAGGGATGACTTATGGTGCTCTTGACTGACAACAACATCTTCATGTTGTGGCTCATGTTCCAACTCCATGTCTATCACTTCAATCAATTACTCAATTTGTTGAGCAAGCTCCCAATTCTGCATTTTCTCACCTTCCTCCTCTACTGCTAGTTGTTCCAGCTCTTCAACTTGTAACTTCGTTGTTTCCTCCATCATCGTTCCTTTCCCTTTTTCTTCTTCCTACTTTTGCTTCTTTTCTCATTCTCTCCTCCTCAATTCTCCTTCCTTCAACTTCTTCTCCATCTCCTGCAGCTTCAGTTTTTCTTCTTGCAACCTATGATTTTCTCTCTTCCTTCATTCTTCTCTCTTAATCCATTTCTCCCTCTTTTCTTCCATTTCCAAATCTACCTTCACGAGGATGTGATCTGCCTTCATTTTTCATCTTTTCTCTCCCTCTTGATTGTCAAAAATCTTCCTATTTCCCCTGTCTTACACTGGATTGTTTCCTTCTACTATTGTTGTTGTTACATCTGGAGTTATTGCTATCTGTAGAGCATAATTCCAATTCCTTGCTATACTGATTATCTCATTGAGTCTAGAGGCATTGTAACAATATCTACAAGGGTCCTCCTCTAGCCAAAGAAATGTCTCATTGATCCATGCAAAATAAACTCTCATACAATGGTCCTTGCAAATATCATGGGCATAATACGGATTAAAGTCCTTGGTGTCAAACTCATTTTCACTATTTCCTTAGCCTTGGAATCTACATCTTTGAAGCTCTTAATCTCATATAATCTGATCCGCTAAGCAAGAGTGGGCCATGGCGCTTTCTTATTACTATGCAATCTTGTTGAAAACCCTATAGCGAGTTGGTATGATATTTCTTGCATGATCAATTTGTTAGTGGAATGCCTCTATAACACATGCAAAGGGTTCTCTCCACCAAATAATCATATTAAGGTGCCACCTAGTGAGGAATACCAATCTGCAATGTCTATTATCAGCTCCATTGCTTAGCAGGACATGTAAGGTGTATTTCTATCAAATATAAAATTTTACAATGGGATGATAAAGTGGTAAGTTAGCCTTGCCATCGCTCCTCGATAACTGCAGTCAGAAAGCAACTTGAAATAGATGTTCATGGTAGTCTCTTGTGGTGTCCATGTCCAGTTCATGCTAGAAAACTATTGTCATGCACAGATTGCATCTAGTAAGTATTTGGACATAAAAAACATTACTTTTTCATTCTTGGCCGGATTCAAAGCCTTAGCTACATGGGACTTCAATTGTTGAGCCAATATATCCGACCAGTTGAATGGCCTCCCATCACTCACTAGTTGATCCAGTAATATTTCTCACCCTTCACGAAAGGTTTTTGTGCTCTCTTGACGATATATAATACAACAAAATATGATCAAGAATTGGTAAGCCTTCCTGAGGGACTTTGTCTTGTAAACATGGGTGGGTGTTTGTCTAAAATTCGATGGCTCTTTCACCCAGTGCTTTATAATGTCTCTTATGCTCACATAGCTATGGGTGGCATAAAAGAGTGAGTCCATCCGCTTCATTGGCTCAGGAAAGTGATACATCTATTGAAAGTCATATACCATAAAGGTGGAAAGCTTCTTCCTGTTGGCACTACTCAATGCCATAGTCTGTTCATCTGTATGTGAGAAAATCTAGTTGATGATGTCCGCACATAGGAAGGCAGGGTACCTGCATGTAACCTTGTATAACCCTAACTGTTGAATACTAAAATAGACCTATCATCCCTCCAGGTCTACCTCAAAATCTTTTGTGAAAGTGTCTTTGATTTGTTTCCATGTGAGTGTTGTTCACTTCTGAATAAACAACTGAGTATCTACATATATTGCTAAATCAACTCATATCTACTCAATTGTCTCCCTAGTACTACTCTGGGTGGTTTCCTTTGATGCAGCTCTCTTGGATGTCATGTTAATTGTGACTACTGGAGAGATGCTAAAAAATTGTTGTACCTATGGGATAGAGAGGACACTCATGGCAAGAAAATGCCAATTTAAAGAAAAACAACTTCAAAGCAAGTTCAAGCAGCAAGTCAAGCACCTGATGGGAAGGATTGCATAGTTTTTCTTGCATAGTTCAGCCTAGGCCAAGGCCTGAGAGAGACTGCACATTGCACAATCTCAGCGGCCAAGTTGGGAGGTTGGATCCTATAACTGCACAGTGTGTAGTTGGAGCCAACTCAGGATATGCTCTACACAATCCTAGAGGCCAAGTTGGGAGCTTGAGCCTCTAGATTGCACAATGTAAGCTGTGTAAAGTGAGATTCGGGCAAGGGAAACTTAGATTTACCCAAGGGGGCTGTGAAACCTATAGGTTTTAACCTCATACAAAAATTGCCTGCATACAAATCTAAGAACATAAAATAAACAATGCGAGAGCATAACACTTAAAACACATATACAAAAATATTTCCCCTGGATCCCAAAACTGGGACTACTAGCTTGATTGTTCATTACGTTCCTTTCAATGTTACAATACATATATATACATGTCGAAGCATCCATTACCATGGATCAAAAACCATTGCGCCTAAAACCATGTGCGAAAACCATGCACAAAACCATAGGTAGGTCCGCCCACCTAATATAATGATCTGTAATTTATCTAAGACAAATAATAAGGTATTACATACTCATGTGCATGGATGTGCCTATGTTATTTTGTGCAACGGATCGATAAGATTGTGACATACACAATCAATGAAGCAGTTAAAGGAAACATAACAGGAAACACATTTAAACACAACAAGTTTAATAAGGATTTCACCCAATACTCCTGGGCTACGTCTCCTAGTCCAGCCTTCAGTGGTGGCCTCTATATTATGTTTTCAAGAAGATTTTTTACAACAGTGAGCTCAATTTGAGTCTCACTCAACAGATACAAATCAGCAAGACTATACTTGGATCCCCCAAGTCTCTAGAGTACACAGACTTTCCTTACTGAATCTTGACCTCTATTGGTCACAATGGAATGAGTCCAATCTAAGACTCAATACATGAAAAGCATATACAGAGGATTTTATTTGAACCTCTCAAGCCTTATCTGGAGTACACAAACTCTTTGACTCTCTCTGGCTCTGTCTTAGCTCTAGGTCGATACTACCTTTGCTTCTATAGGTCAGCTCAGCTTCTTCTCTCTACTCTCTGCTCTCTGATTTCTTATTGCTTGCCTACTATCTATTAGTTTGTCGCTTTAAAGCCAATCTGCTTCTTGATTGTTCATTTCCTCTTCCCAGCTTTTTAGTTTCCCTACCTCTGTTCGTTTGAATCCCTCTATCCTACGTCATTGGTAACCGTATAACACCTAATAAGGAGGTGGCAACCTATTTCGTAATGGATGAGTTTCAGTTCTCTTGGACATGGATGATTATTCCATTAACTCCAAGAATTCCTGTGAAACACAACCTTCTGCCAACGTATTGTCCATATCGGACCTCAAATCCTATACAACTCTGCCTATTGACCCCATCAAATTCGCTCATCCATCAAAATGCATCTTCATCATTGATCTAGGGGCCCCAGATCCTATGGTCATCATTCATATCGGGCAACTAAGTAGCATGATGTTTACCCATATGATGTGAATGGTTTTCTCTCTCTTTTGTCAGACATGCGACACTCGATGTATGGCATCAGGAGGAACTCAATTGAAACCGCTTATCGCTCGTAGCCCCTCTAATATTTTGTCGGTTTTGTGGAATCCTGCTTTCATGGAGTCGAAATGATATCCATTGTATTTCATAACATTTTGGGTCTAGGTGCTTGTGACCTTTCCTTTCTTGAGGGGTTTGCCCTGCAATATGCGATTAGTCACTTGTCTCTAATTGTATATCATAAACTACCCCTGTTTCTTGAAATGGCCTCTACCTTTGCTAATCTGTGATAGTGTGCATTACCATGGGCCGGTGATTTGCATGCTTGACCGACAATCCTCATTGCTCTGTGCTGATCACAAATTGCAACTGTTACGAGGATATCTCCGATAAGCTTGATCTTTGTAAGACTTTTAATCCTTGGAGTTCATGAAAACTTAGAGAGTGTTCTAGGATCCAATTTGGATCACAGCCTTCCCACTGAAAAATCTTTTGGACCACCAAAAGTTGGTTCTTAAGCATCAATCAAGTGAGGATATAGATTCCTCACTTGCCCAATTTCTATCCATATTGCACTACTTGGTTTTGAACCCTTAAGTCCAATTCTGAGGTACTCAACATCCCCTCTACTCGTAGTTCTCACCTTCTTGTCCAGAACTATATCTTCCTACAACTCTTTGAGATATTCAAGAAACAGATCATCAATAGAAGGAAATTGACTCTGCTCTTCAGGATCTTCAATCAATGAAGGTTCAAATAGTCTAAAGCTTTCTGCATTAACTATTGAATAGATGTGCATGTAATCTGGAAAATCAAAGTGAAAAGCATTCTCGCCAATTTTCTCAAGTATTCTAAAAGGTCCATACCTTATTGGCTTCAGCTTCTTACCTTCACCTTGCATTTTTTCTTTGGTGATATATAGCGAAACTTGATCACCAACTTGGATACTATGCTTAGTCTGATTCTTATCATGCCTTGCCTTATACTTGGTTTGGCTGTTTTCCACCTGTTCTTGTACTGCCTGGTGAATCTCTTGGATCTGTTCAATGAACTTGGTTTCCTTGTCCACATCACTATGTCCATCAACCGCTATGTCTTTACCAAAGACAAAATCCAAGGGAGACCTTGGTGTGAAACCAAAACATGCCTCAAAATGAGATCTCTATGTGTAAGAATATTTAGGCCGGTTTTAAGCATGTTGCACATAGCACAAATTTTCATCCCAAAGCTGGGGATGCTTGCTGCAATATCCTCTCAGCAACTGGATCAATGTCCTATTGACCACCTTTGTTTGGCCATCTCTTTGTCAATTAAAGGTTGTGCTCTTCTTTAGTCTGGTGTCCATTAATTCCCACAGACTTGACCAAAATTTCCCAACAAATCAGGAATCTCGATTAGTTACAATGGAAGTGAGTAATCCAAAAGGAATCCATACATTCTAAAAGAACAACTTTACTATTTGTTTAGCTATAATATATTTGTTACAAGGTATTAAAATACACATTTTGATAGCTTAACATAGAGATTTTATCTTTTCAAAACATATAGAGTCTTCTTTACATGCTTCAAATGTTCTTCCCATGTTTTACTAAATATAAGAATGTCATCTAGATATACAATGAAAAAATCATCAATAAAAGGCTTGAGTACATCATTCATTACTCTCATGAAGGTAGCAGAAGCATTATTTAAGCCAAAAGGCATAACTAACCACTCATACAGTCCCTTCTTTGTTTTGAAAGCAGTCTTCCATGCATCTTGTTTTGAGACTCTGATCTGATGGTAGCCACTATGCAAGTCCAACTTGGAAAAGTAAACATCTTCTTTCAACTGATCTAATAGATCATCTATGCGAGGAAGGGGATAAACGTTTTTGATCGTTATCTTATTTAGTTCTCGGTAATCAATGCACATTATCCATTAGCCATCTTTCTTTCTCACGAAGACAATTGGAGACCCACATGGTGATGTGCTAGGTCTTATGAACCCTTTCTCGAGCAGCTCCTGTACCTACTTCTTGATTTCTGCATTCTCTAAAGTGAATAACTTGTACATTTCGATGTTAAGAAATGGAGCATCTTGTTGCAAAATAATATCATGTACTATTTCCTTTTTGGGTGGTAGACTTTTAGGTTCTTGAAATAGCATATCATATTCAGAAACAAATTTTTCTAAATCAGCTTCTTGTTTAGCATCACAGCCTTCAAATACATTGATTTTATCAAGTTTCTTTTCCTTTACAACCATCCGTAAAAATTGTTTACATGAATTTACAATTCTTTCCATCTGCCCTGAGTTTATGGGAGTATAATTATTCTTGAGTTTATGAGCTCTTACAATATATTCAATTCCATCTTTAACGAGTTGATACTTATTTTCAGCTCTATAGAAAATTGCTTTTCTATCATACAAGTAAGGACTTCCCAAAACAATTCCACATATATCCAAGGGAATTACATCTAACTCAACCTCATCTAAAAATGATGAACCAATGGCAAACCTAAGTTTACATTGTCTAGTCACTTATAGCTTTGTTTTATCACATAACCAACCCAATGGATATGGTTTCTTGTGAGGTGTCGTTAGTAATCCCAGTTTCTTTACAATTGCTTCAGAAATTAAGTTTACTTGTGAACCACTATCAAATAAAGTATCAATCTTTTGATGCTTGGAAATAACTCTAATATGAAAAATCTCATACCTTCTTCTCTCATTTTCTTCACTATCAATAGTTTGTGCAAAATTACTAGTAGATGCTTCAGAATTTTTACCATTTATACCTACGGCTGTGATTGTTATTTCATCCCCTGAGTCTAACCCCAAATCCTTCTGAATAGCTGCAACAGTCTTATTCTTTTTGCCATCATACTTCTTGGGTTTCAGCTCTGGATGCAGAATCCAACAATGTTCATCGTTATACCCATCCTTCTTGCAATGAGTGCATGAAGGTTTGATCTTTTGTACAACATTTGTCTTCCTCTCTTTCCATTTCTACTTTCTCTTTTCCTTGTTCTTGCTTGCAGTGGGTTTTGATGATCCCCTAACTTCTGGGTTCACATTCTTGCCCCTAGCCTCTGGATTTGTAGCCTGAATAGATACCTCATTTATGCTAGTAGGATCAAACATGAGAATGGTATGTCTCAAATAACTATGTAGACCACCTATATACTTCAGTAGAGTTTCAGGTGAATCTAAAGAAATGTCTAGAATCAAAGATATTTTTCTAAATTATTGGGTGTAACTTTGTACACTTTTCCCTTTCAATTGGCGAAGAGTTTGCCAACTCATCATAGCTTGCTCCATATAAGCTAGTGGATAGAATTGTTTTTTAATTGTAGAAACAAATTCACTCCACACAAAAAGGATTTTACCATGCTTCTTCATGTCAGTTTTTGTCCTACCTTCCCACCATACCAAGACAGTTCCTCCAAGGCGTAGGCTGGCCAACTGAATCTTACTTCTGTCTAAATCAAAGCTCTGCACCCTGCAACGCACATTGATATGTCTAATACAATTATCCAACTTCTCTACATTCAAATCTCCATAATATATAGACAAATCAAATTTAACATCTAATTTAATTAAATATGTCTTCTTTTTATTTTCAGGGCTATTAGGAGGTGTGGGAAGCTTTTGTTCTTTCCCTTTGCCTTTAGAATGGTCATTGAGGAGAGATTCTTCTACTCCTTTATCTTGTTTGGATTTTGATGAATCTTCATCTCTACCCTTCTTAAATTCTCTATACATTTCCTCTACCATGGCTCTCATAGTCAAGAAACTATCCATGAACTGAGGATCTGATTCCAAGGGAATTTCTTCTGACATTTTCCCCCTAGTATAGACTCTACCAATTTCTGGGTTAAATTCGGCCAATTCTCCTCCTCCTAGTTTAAGCTTTGATCTAGTTATCATTCACTAATAGTCCAACACAAATTTGTCTAACCTTAGCAACCTAAAGCTCTGATACCACTTGACTTGTAATTGATCTAAGATAAACAATAAGGTATTACAGACTCATGTGCATGGATGTGCCTATGTTATTTTGTGCAATGGATCGATAAGATTGTGAAATACACAGGCAATGAAGCAGTTAAAGAAAACATAATAGGCAACACATATAAACACAAAAAGTTCAATAATGAGTTCACCCAATACTCTTGGGCTACGTCTCTTGGTCTAGTCTTCAATGGTGGCCTCTATATTATGTTTTCAAGTAGATTTTTTACAACAGTGAGCTCAATTTGAGTCTCACTCAATAGATTCAAATCAGCAAGACTATACTTAGATCCCCCAAGTCTCTGGAGTACACATACTCTCCTTACTGAATCTTGACCTCTATTGGTCATAATAGCATGAGTCCAATTTGAGACTCAATACATGATAAACATATGTAGAGGAGTTCTCATGAACCTCTCAAGCCTTCTTTGGAGTACACAAACTCTCTGACTCTCTTTGGCTCTGTCTTGACTCTAGCTTAATGTTACCTTTGCTTCTACAGGTCAGCTCAGCTTCTTCTCTCTTCTCTCTACTCTCTGCTTGCTTACTTCTTGCCTACTCTCTGTTAGTTTGTAGCTTTAAAGCCAGTCTGCTTCTTGATTGTTCGTTTTCGCTTCCTGACTTTCCAGTTTCCCTACCTCTATCCATTTGAATCCCTCTGTCCTATGTCATCAATCACTGTATAACACCTCACAAGGAGGTGGCCACTTATTTCGAAATGGATGAGTGTTAGATCTCTTGGACATGGCCGTTTATTCCGTTAACTCTGGGAATGCCCACGAAACATGACCTTCTACCAATACATCATCCATATTTGACCTCAAATCCTATACAAATCTTCCTGTTGACCCCGTCAAATCTGGTCATCCATTGGAACACGTCTCCACTATTGATCTGGGGACCCCAGATCCTATGGTCATCGTTCATATCGAGCAACTAAGTAGCATGATGTTTACCCTTCCGATGTGAATGATTTTCTCTCTCTTTTGCTGGATGCATGGCACTCGTTGTATGGCATCGGGTGGAACTCAGTTGAAACTGCTTACAACTCATGGCCCCTCCAATATTTTGTTGGTTTTGTGGAATCCCGCTTTCACGGAATTGGAGTGATATCCGTTGCATTTAATAACATTTCGGGTCCGGTGCTTGCAGTCTTTCCTTCTTTAAGGGGTTTTCCCTAGCATATCAAAAACTACCCCTGTTTGTCAAAATGGCCTCTACCTTTACTAATTTACGATAGCACATGTTACCATGGGCCGACGGTCTGTGCACTTGATCGATGGTCCTCACTGCTCCGTGCTAAATCACAAACTGCCACTGTTACGAGGATATCTCTGATAAGTTTGATCTTTGTAAGACTTTTAATCCTTGACATGATTTTTAAAGAGTTCATGAAAACTTAGAGAGTGTTCTAGGATCCAATTTGGATCATATAGGGTCCAAAAAAGATTCCCTGGGGTGTTGCCTTGGACCCCGTAGATGGGAGCTAACTACCCCCCTCAAACCCCCTATATAGGGAGGCTTTCCACCCCCTCGTTGCACAATCGGTGAAAAGAAGGGGGGGCTTTGTCCCCCCTCTAACCCCCTGGTTAACTAGGGGAGCTAGTCGTAGAAAGAATATAACACAACCCAACATTATCTCACTTTTTTTTTCTATCCACAAGGGAACACAAGAGAGCTTAGTCATTTATCTAGCCCTGCAATGCCCATTATTTCTCTACATCAAGAGAAATTCTCAAAGCTCATAGATTTTGTCAATGCATCTGCAGTATTCTTCAAAGTGTCTACCTTTACCAGCAACACCTTTTTGTCTTCTATCATATCCCTCACAGAGTGATACTAAGCATCAATGTTCTTTGTCTTTGAATGGTAAGCAAGGTTCTTTGCCAAGAAAATTGCACTTTGGCTATGGCAGTCTATTCTTATAGCCCCTTTTACTAACCCCATACTTGAACACAATATTTGGAATCAGAATGCTTCCTTGCTTGCATGAGTGATTGCCATGTATTTTTCTAGATCCCGTTCATTTGTCAAGAGCTTTAGATTTACAGTCCCTTTTGCAGTGCCCTTCATTTTCACATTTCTAGCACACCTTTACAAGTTTTCATGGAGATTTAGATCTCCCACTCGATGACTTATTTTTGTTTCTGTTCTAGGACCGTCCTCGTACAGATAATGCATCACCATTCTGACTCTCAATATTTTTTCATTCATCTCCTCCATCAGCAAGGATGAGACTATTGCATCAAACTGCAACGCAATTACATTGCTACCTATTGAAATAACCAAACTATCCCATGAATCTAGTAGAGAACACAACAAGCTAATGCACTTATCTTCATATGAAATTTTAATATCAACAGATAATAACTAACTTACCACAATATTAAATGCATTCAGATGCTCTATCACAGAGTCTCCATCTTTCTTATGAGTTTGATTTCTATGCGACAATTTGATGATGGAGGTTTCTCCATAACCTTTGGGAAAGGTGGCTAGAAAATTAGTAAAGGGTCATTGCTCATGGCTAAAGGATTCAATACATGAACCTTGTATATTAATCTGAAAATCACTCGTAATTGAACTCAGTTAAATAATTAATGAATGAAGGTATTACAGACTCATGTGTTGGTGTGTGTCCATGTTATCTTAGGCAACAGATCGATCATATTGCAAAATACACATACACTGGAAAGTGGAAAATAGTAAGAGAAACATAGTAAGCAAATACAAGAACACAACAAATTAATAAGAAGTTCACCCTATTCTCCAGGGCTACGTCTCCGGTCCAGCTTTCAGTAGTGGCCTTATTTTATTGTGTCTTTAAAGCAAAGTTTTTATAGTGAGGAGCTCAATTTGAGTCTCTTGAAACAAATAATGCTTGGTAGGGTGGTTCTTGGATTCCCCAAGCCACTAGAGTGCACAGACTCTTTCCCTTTCCAAGTCTTGACCTATTGGGTCTTTAATGGGAGGAGCCCAATGTAGTACTCAATTCTTGACAGATCCTCACGGGGATTGCTTGAACCTCTCAAGCCTTTTGTCTACTTGATGCTGCCTTAGGTTAGCTCGACTCTCTGTTTTCTGCTTCTTACTTCACTGTCTCTTTCACCTTTTCTATCACTGTTTTTCTTCTCTAGTTCTTCCTTTTTCTTCCCTATTCTATTCTTTGTCTATTCATGTCTTAAAACCAATTTTTCCTTGACAGTTCGCTTCCTCTTCTACCCCTTTGGATCACCTGCTGCTATTCACTTGGATTTCCCTACCTCTGTGTCATCGCCAACGTCTCATAGGGAAGTGGCCACTTGCCCTCTCACAAACTACACTAGCTCTTCCTCAGCAGTTCAGAATTTCAGTTACACTGTGGAATGACTCATCCGCCAACTCAACGGTTGAATCAGACTTTATAATTTTATATGTCATGACTTAATTCCCCCATCAAATCAGTTTCCCATCGAGCGCAATCTCCGCCATCAGATTTGGAGCCCCCAGATCCTATGATGTTCTCTCTTATCACGCAGTTGACTTGCTCGACTGTTAGCCTGTGATGAGAGGTGGTTTTCTCTCTCATCTACCAGACACACATTGTGCAATGAATGGAATCACTCATTCTCTACCCAAATCCGCTTACCGCCCAATATGCCTTCGATATTCCACTGGTTTTGGAGCGCTGGACCTGCCTTTTGCCACATTGCTTTCCCTATGGTTTCCTAGCTTCCCATGTGACCAATCACTTGGGGCTTTTCCTTCTCAAGGGGTTTTGCCTAGTGATGTGCAATTAGAACATCAAAAATGGCCTTTGTTTCCCGATTTGGGCTTCCTAACTGCCAGTTTGCCTCCTACGCAGTCTCCATGGGCCTCGGTCAGCGCGCTTTGATCAAGGTCCTCGTCGTTCCTTGCTGGCTGCAAACTACCACTGTCCAGAGGTCTTCCTGATAGCTCTTTGTTCATAAATTTGAATTCTATCCTGATTTGATATAGTCATAGCACTTTGATAATTTTCATGGATCCAATTTGGATCACGACCTTCCCACTGAAAAAGCTTTTGGACCACCAAAAGTTGGTTTTCAAGCATCGACTAAGTGAGGGTACAATTATCTCACTTGTCCAATCTCTATCCACTTTGCACTGCTCAAATTTGAACCCTTGAGCCCAATTCGTACTCAACATCTCCCCTGCATGTTTTCCTCACCTTCCTATCCAGAATTGTGTCTTCCTACAATTCATTAAGATATTCAGGTAGCAAGTCATCAATAGAAGGAAATTGACTCTGCTCTTTAGGATCTTCAATTAGTGAAGGTTCAAACAGCCTCAAGCAATCTACGTTAACGATTGAGTAGATGTGCATGTAATCTGGTAGATCAAGGTGAAAAGCATTCTCACCAATCTTCTCAAGTATCTTGAAGGTTCCATACCTGATAGAATTTAGCTTTTTACCTTCACCTTGTATCCTATCCTTGCTAATGTACAACCATACTTGGTCACCAACTTGGAAACTATGCTCCATCTGATGCTTGTCATGCCTTGCCTTGTATTTGGCTTGGCTCTTTTCCAATTGTTCTTGTACTACCTGGTGGATCTCTTGGATTTGTTTAGTGAACCTAGTTTCCTTGTCCACATCACTGTGTCCCTCAACTGTCGTGTCTTTACCAAAGACAAAATCCAAAGGAGACCTAAGTTGGTGTGAAACCAAAACATGTCTCAAAAGGAGATATCTGTGTAGAAGAATGTTTTGCTCTGTTGTAAGCATGTTGCACATAACATAAATGTTCATCCCAAAATTTAGGATGCTTGCTGCAATATCCTCTGAGTAACTGGATCACTATCCTGTTAACTACTTTTGTCTAGCCATCAGTTTGTGGATGAAAAGTTTTGCTTTTCTTCAATTTGGTGTCCAACAGTTCCCACAGACTTGACCAAAACTTCCCCACAAATCGAGTGTCTCAATCAGATACAATTGAAGTGGGTAAACCAAAATGAACCCATACATGTTCAAAAAATAGTTTTGTAGTTTGTTCAACTGTAATATATTTATTACAAGGTATCAAAATACACATTTTGCTGAACTTATCCACAAAAACATACAGATAATCATGACCTTTCCTAGATTTAGGAAGTCCTCCAACAATCCATGGAAACACTTTCCCAAGGGTGAGAAGGAACTGGTAATGGAGCATACAAGCCTAGTTTTCTATTGCTGGACTTGCTTTTAGCACACATAGTACACCCTCTTACATATCTAGAAATTGTCTCATTCATTTTTGGCCAATAACAAAATATTTGCAGTTGTGCAACTGTTTTACTTACCCCAAAGTGACCTGATATTAAAAAAGTGTGTGCTTCTCGAATTATCTTTACTCTTTCAGTTTGTGGAATGCATAACATCCCATAATGATATAAGAGTCGGTCCTTTACATGATAATCCAATTCTTCAACTGTTTTCCTTGACTTAAAGTTGCATATACATCTTTAAAATCTATATCTTGAGCATATTGTTCAATGTAACTCTCATGTAACACAAAATTATGCTTAAGTATAGTAGATGCATTTATAATGGGTCTAGATAACATGCCTGCAACTTTATTGTGTATGCCCTTTTTATATCTGATGACTAAATGAAACTGTTGTAGAAAACCCATCCATATATATTGTCTTGATTGTTGCAACTTAGTTTGGGAGTGTAGATATTGAAGTGGTTGATGATCAGTATCTATTACTATCTCTTTGCCCATTAAGTAATGTTTCCACTTTTTCACATTCTGTACTAATGCATACAATTCTTTATCATATGTAGGATAGTTAACTACTGCAGAATTAAATGTCTCAGAATGATAACATATGGGTTTACCATTCTGTGTCAACACTGCCCCCATGGCATAGTCACTAGCATCTGTTTGGATCTCAAATGGTCTTTGAAGATCAGGCAGTGCTAGTACAAGTGTTGTACTAATCTTTTCTTTCAAGGTGTCGAAGGCTTTCTGTTGTTTGCCTCCCCACTGAAACACCTTGTTCAATCCTGTTCAAGCATGTAAGAGAGACACAATTAAGGAAAAGTTAGAAATGAACTTCCTCCAATATTGTGCTGCTCCTAAGAAGCTTCTAACTTCTGTAGCAGATTGGGGTTTAGGCTAGTTCACAATGACTGCCACCTTAGAGGGATCTATCTTCAATTCACCACCCCCTACTATATGACCCAAATAATTTAGAGATGTTTTGCCAAATTCAAATTTTGAGAGTTTAACATAAAGTTTTTCTCTTTTCAAAACATCTGTGTTTGCTTAACATGCTTTAAGTGTTCTTCCCACATTTTGCTAAGCATCAGAATGTCATCCAGATACACAATAACAAAATCATCAAGAAAAGGTTCGAGTACATCATTTATTAATCTCATGAAAGTAGCAGGAGAATTAGTTAAGCCAAAAGGCATAACCAGCCACTCATACAATCCCTACTTTTTTTTGAAAGTAGTCTTCCATGCATCTTGTTCTACAACTCTGACCTGATTGTATCCACTATGCAAGTCTAACTTGGAGAAATAAACATTTTCTTTCAATTGATATAAAAGATCATCTATGCGAGGAAAGGGATAACGATTTTTTATTGTTATCTTATTTAGTGCTCGGTAATCAATGCACATTCTCCACGAGCCATCTTTCTTTCTCACCAAAATGATTAGTGACCCACATGGTGATGTGCTAGGTCTAATGAACCCTTTCTCGAGCAACTCCTACACCTGCGTCTTGATTTTAGCATTCTCTAGAGCAGACAACCTATACATTCCAATGTTAGGCAATGGAGCATCTTGCTACAAAATAATATCATGCACTATTTCCTTTTTGGGTGGCAGAACTTTAGGTTCTTGAAACAAGATATCATACTCTGAAATAACCTTTTATAAATCGACTTGCTGTTTATCATTATAGCCTTGAAATACACTGGTTTTATCAGATTTCTTTTCCTTTACAACCATCAGTAAGAATTGTTTGCATGAATTTATTATTTGTTTCATCTGCCTTGAGTTTATGAGAGTATAATTATTTTTGAGCTTATGAGCTCTTACAAAGTATTCGATTCCATCTTTAACAAGTAGATACTTATTCTTAGCTCTATAGAAAATAGCTTTTCTGTCATACAAGTAAGGAATTCCTAAAACAATTCCACATATATCCAAAGGAATTATGTCTAACTCAACCTCATCCACAAATGCTAACCCAAAAGAAAACTTGAGTTTGCATTGTCTAGTCACTTGTAGTTGTGCTTTATCATTCAACCATCCTAATGGATATGGTTTCTTGTGAGGTCGAGTTACTAATCCCAACTTTTTTACAATTGATTCATAAATTAAATTTACTTGTGAGCCAGTATCAAACAAAGTATCAATCTTTTTATGTTTGGAAATAACTCGAATATGGAAAATCTCATGTCTTTTTCTCTCATTTTCTTAATCAATAGTAGATTGTGCAGAATTACTAGTAGATGCTTCTGAATTCTTAACTTTTATACCTGTGGCTGCAATGGTTGTTTCATCTCCTGATTTTAACCCTAAATATTTCTAAATGGCTGTAGTAGTCTTCTTCTTCTTGCCCTCAAACTTCTTAGGTCTCAGATCTGGATGCAGAATCCAATAGTGCTCATCATCATGCCCATTGTTTTTATAGTGAGTGCATGAAGCCTTGCTTTTCTGTGCAGTGTTAGCCTTCCTTGCTTTCCATTTATGCTTTCTTTTCTCCTTATTCTTGCTTGCAGTGGATTGGGATGATCCCCCAACTTCTGGACTTCCATTCTTTCCTCTAGCTTCTAGATGAGTAGCTTATATAGGTACCTCATCTATACTAGTGGGATTAAACATGAGGATAGTGTGACTCATGTAGCTGTGTAGACCACCAAGGTACTTCAACAGAGTTTGAGGTGAGTCTAATGAGATTCCTAGAATCAATGCTCTCTTTCTAAATTCTTGAGTGTATCCTTGTACACTTTTCCATTTCAACTGCCAAAGAGTTTGCCAACTCACCATGGCTTGCTGCATGTAGGCCAATGGATAGAACTGTGTTTTGGTTGGAGAAACAAATTCACTCCAAACAAAGATAGTCTTACCATGTCTTTTCATGTTAGCTTGGGTCCTTCCTTCCCACCAAACCAAGGTAGTGCCTCCAAGGTGTAGGCTTTCCAACTAAATCTTGCTCTTGTTAGAATCAATATTTTGTACTCTGCAATAAACATCAATTTGTGTAATCCAATTGTCCAACTTTTCTGCATTCAACTTCCATCAGATATAGGTAAATCAAATTTAACATCTAGTTTGACCAATGATGCTTTATTTTTATGTTCAGGGCTATTAGGAGGTGTGAGAAAGCTTTCTTCTTTCCCTTTGATTTTTGAGTGGTCATAGAAGTGAGACTCATCTTCTCCTTTTTCTTGTTTGGAGCCTGATGAATCTTCATCCTCGTGTTTTCTAAAGTCCCTCTACATGTCCTCTACCATGGACTTTATGGCTAGGAAACTATCTATGAATTGAGGGTCTGGCCCCATAGGACCTTCCTCTAACATTGTCTTCCAAGGATAGACTCTCCCAATTAGATTAGTTTCAACCAACTCTTCTTCTCCTAATTTGAGCTTTGATCTAGTTAGCATTCAACAGCTAAATCCAACACAAGCTTGTCTAACCTCAATAGCCTAGAGCTCTGATACCACTTGATATAAAAATCACTCGTGAGTGAACTCAGTTAAATAATTAATGAATGAAGGTATTACAGACTCATGTGCTAGCGTGTGTCCATGTTATCTTAGGCAATGGATCGATCAGATTGCAAAATACACAAACATTGGAAAATGGAAAACAGTAAGAGAAACACAGTAAGGAAATACAAGAACACAACAAATTAATAAGGAGTTCACCCTATTCTCCAGGGCTACATCTCTGGTCTAGCTTTCAATGGTGGCCTTATTTTATTATGTCTTTAAATAAAAGTTTCTACAAGGAGGAGCTCAATTTGAGTCTCCTAAAACAAATAATGCTTAGTAGGGTGGTTCT
>APFE030597974.1:0-28705 GCA_000404065.3 Pinus taeda
CTCAAATTAAAAACATTGCATACCATTGAAAAAAAACATTAAATACTATATATATAACTCAATCATTAAACCGCACTAAGTTCTACATAAAAACAAAATTACAAACATAATATAATAGATTCAATTTCTACATAGAAACAAAATTACAAACATAATATAATCATAAAACTATAAAGGAAAAAAAAACATATATTCTCAACTATCAAGTCCCACTAATTTATTTATGTCCAAACAAAATTAATGGCCTATCATAATCATAAATCTATAATTAAAATATGTATAAAAACTAAAATAAAGGTACATGCTAATTTTTAAAATAAATAAAATAATATAGAAATGGCCATTAGTACGGTACATCTGGAACCATAGTTATAATTTGCTACCAGACCTGTTATAGCTCTGTAAATTGGAAATGCAAAGTAGCCTACGAGATATTTGCACTCTGCAAACCAATATTCTGTCTGATTCCTGAAGTCGTATCATGTAAGAGCACTGGAAGGAAAATTCAGGGCATGCATAAGTTCATTCAACGTGAATTGAATATATAAAAAGACTGAATGCTTGAAATAAAATTCTCTCGTGTTCGGTACCGACTGATCAAGAACCTCGAGGGAAAATGACGATGAAAAAGCTAAGCATTAGCTGAGAAAAACACATACACAGAAGCGTTGAGAAAATTGTTGGAATGTTGAGGAAGCATTTCAGGCTCACCACCATCCATGAATACAATTGCTACAGATATTCAAGACTTACCTCAAACTCTCCCATTGTTGATGGTGGTGGTGGTTATTATTATTATTTTTATTATTATTACTATTATTATTGTAAGATCCTGAATTGGTTTCTGAGTCTCTTGATGTCATATTATCATGTGGTGGTGCTGCTGCAGCACGATGACTCCTGAAAGGAAAACCTGCACTGGAAGCCCCTCCCACACCCAAGAAGTCCCTTGTCAATCCATCACCTGCAATTCCTCCATCTTCATTACGTGGAACATTGTGATTCCCCATGCCTGATAGCATTAGCATTTGATTGCTTCCTTGCATTTTTGTTTGGACTGGTCCTGATCCATGATTGCCATATGTTTGTGTGTTCCTCTCAGTTTCAGAGCTGAGATGCTCACTATGATCTGCAACACTGTAATTTCCACCTGCATATGTAGGTTGGTTCATGTTGTTTAATCCAAACTGCATGGTTCCTGATCCTTGAGCTGCTAGAGAATTTAATATCATGTCATGAACGAGGCCCTCATTCTCTAATGACCTTAGGTTATTGTTGCCACTGAAGGGCATGGTGATATTATTGTTGTTATTGTTGTGATTGCTGGAGCCTGAGGGTGGCATTGCATTGCTTATGTTGAATCCTCTGAGCATTGAAGAGTTGCTTGCAGTTGAACCCATTTGTGCAGCTTTCTGAAGCAATGCAGTGGCTGACATTTGAGGCTGAGAAGTACTGCTTGAGCTTTGGCCAACGTGTTGCTGGCTGTATAGATTGGGCAGGCTGATGCCTCCATGGTTTTGATCCTGAGTACCCACAGCATTATGATCGTTGCCGTTATTATTTGTGAAGATTGACTGGGCACCGTTGCCAGTAAAATCCATTGCCCCTGCACTCGGTTGGAGATCTGCATGAGAGGCAGTTGAAGTAAAAAGGTTTGGGTAGGTTAGGTTTACAGGATTATTGTTCGAAGCTCCAGCAGGCAGGTGCATTAGGCCTGATAAATTTGGCTTCTCGTGTCCCATTCCCTGTGAATTATTACCATCATAGTCTTGCAGAAAACCCTGAATGGCTTTTGGGGACTGTGTAAAAAACATGGAAGAGTTAAGTCCCCCTCCTCCATGGTTAAAGCTTTGAGAAGGCCTGAAGGCCGAGGATGAAGGAGCTGTCATTATAGACATTGGAGCTGTTTGTCCCTGTAAACTTAAGACACTGTTGTTATATAAATGGCCTCCTACTAGTCCAGTAGGAATCCTTGCACTTTCCTCAGCCAAGGCATCGCAGAATGCTCGGTGTGTGATGAAGCTGTCCCTCCTGTGTCCCCAGAGGAAAAATAAAAATAAATACATAAAACCAAACAAAACTCAGGGTCAGTGACAATAAATATAATGCCTGTTTGAACTGATGAACTAAGTGCCAAACTAACTAATATCCACTAGAAGCAAATGTTGTACTAAACATGTTTATATAATTGTTTAGGTCAGTTAAGGATATGCTTTTCAATTCGAAAAAAATACATTTCCATATTTAGGTATGTTAGGGATTTTTTTTTTCAAAAGGAAAAAAATTCATTTCCATATATTTTTAGAATAGAAATAAAAAATACAGGCTGTATAGAAGCTTTTAATAGACATTTTATATTAATATTCCAAATGTGGTTTTTTATAATAAAAAAAGGACTAATTTGTCCTTGGAAAAGAAAAATTAAAGAGATTAAGAGAAAATTACCATTGCAAATTTCTTGACATGTACGAATGGCAGCATAAAAATAAAACTTCCTTAGGTTAGAGAAATAATCAATTATCCGTTTTTATTTTCATTATAAATATCGGGAATACTTTGTAAACTATCGAACAGAAGTATCAAATGTGATAAACAAAATAAAAATAAAACTTCCTTAGGTTAGAGAAATAATCAATTATCCGTTTTTATTTTCATTATAAATATCGGGAATACTTTGTAAACTATCGAACAGAAGTATCAAATGTGATAAACAAAAATAAAGCTAAACAATTAACTATTTTAAAATATTCCAAAAAGTTCAGATAAAAAAAATTGAAGAGCATTTAACACTGATTTGGAAATTTGAAATGAATTATAGCGTTCCAAGTATTTATTGAAAGATACTAACTATGTTCCAAGCTGTATATCTATATCAAAAAATTAAAGAAATCTTGTATTTAGCCTGTCATCATAGTGTTAGATACATCGTGATTGCTGTATATCAATTCTATGTGGCAAATATAACTTGAATCTGCACTATTTAACGTTTGGTTTTCTTAAAAAATAAATAAAGAAGAGTTGTTTATGGAAAATTAAAAACCGAGATATTCGTAAAGAATTATTGAATTATCCAAAAGGTTTTTAAAACATATTGCAGGAACAGATAAGAAAAGTAAACCATGCACATTTAGACATGCACGTATAGTGATTCAATGATATGAACAAAACCAAACCATGAATATTTAGAAATGCACATGTAGTCATTCAATAACAATATGAACGATATGCATATTTAGAAATGCATTTGTTATGTAAATATATAAGCAGTTGTTTATAATGAGATTTTTTAAAAGTTTTTTTGGTGGGTTTTTTTGGTCAAAATCAGCCAGCAATTTATTGGAATCGCAAGTTTGAGAGCTAGTTTCTGCACAATCAAAGCGTCCCAGGGGTTTTTCAGGGTGTTGAATCCAAATATGCAGTTAAAAAACCATTTTAACTGCAACAAATCAATATTTAAACTCAATTTTTTCCGCCCATTACCAAATCTCAAAAAATCGCATTATAGACAACTCCAATATATAATATTGTAAAATGATAATAATATAAGGAATATAGTTTGTTTCTATTAAAGTATCAAAGCAGTCTCTAGATAACTATCAAACAAATGAGCGGCCTGGAATAGAAGGAAAATGTAAAATTAATCACTGTAAATGAAAACTAAATTAGTATGAGTATGTGATTAACTGCTAGGGCGGGTTTTTGTATATACACACTGCTATAGATTAAAATCACTACTCATTGTTAAAAATGCGAAATCAGTAATTTTCCTCCTTAGTCTTCCTTACTGTGCAATTTGGTTATTTGGTTGGTTTCGATGAAATAAATGATTTAAATTTAGAGATATTGTTTTTGGTTGTTATGTTAATGATTTTTAGTTTAATAAATTATTTTTAATGTTGTGGTTTTTAAAATATTATTTCATTTTTTTCCTTACTTTGCAATTTGGTTGGTTGGTTAGTTGGTAGACTTAAAGAAATAAATAAATTAAACTTAAAAATATTGGATATGCTTGTAACTTTTTAATAAATTTCAATGAAATAAATAACTTAAACTTAAAATATTGACTATACTTATAACTTTTAATCTTATAAACTATTTTTTTGGTGCAATGAACCTTAATTTTTTATTCCTATAGCGAGCATAAACACCTTTAAACCATCCTTTTTGCTCTGACAAGCATAGACATCTTTAAACAACTGGGACTTCCTCAAATGCTGTGCCTCAGATTCGTAAAAGGTCAGGGCTAGCTTTGGTGGTTGGCCATCACATGCTACTCGTTAAAATAATTATCTTGTAAAAGGAACAGCCGTTCTGGGGAAGACAACCAATTTGGAATGCTTGTCGTTGAAATTAATTATCTTGTAAAAGGAACAGCTGTGTCTCGGGAAGATAATAGTTTATATTCCAAAGTTGGCCGGAAGCCGACCAAGCCTGCATTGACCTGCGCAGACTTGTGTGGAGGTTATGCTGAATGCCTTAGAAGTTCGAAGAAACAACCCTCAACAGTAGCATGGAAGCTTTCCTCCGTGGAGGTCAGCTTTGAAGATGGCGCAATAGGCAGCGGCTTTAATGAGTTACATATGCTCAGAACTAGAACTATGCAGATGGTTGCAAAGAAGAACCCCATTACAATAGCAACATTGGAAGCAATTCTAATCCTTTAGTGCCTGTTAACCAGGGTCGATTAGCAAAAATTAGAGAGGAAGATGCCCTCATGTCTTTTCCTTTTTATTTATAAGATAGGTTTTATAGCTTTTTCTACCAACTGTATTTCATAAGAATATTGCTCCTTGTGGCAGCAACAATCATATATATACACTCAGAAATACGGATGGATTCCTTTAGTGCCTGTTAACCAGGGTCGATAAAAAATTTAGCAAAAATTAGAGAGGAAGATGCCCTCATGTCTTTTCCTTTCTATTTATAAGATAGGTTTTATAGCTTTTTCTACCAACTGCATTTCATAAGAATATTGCTCCTTGGGGCAGCAACAATCATATATATACACTCAGAAATACGGATGGATTCATTCATTAATGTGTTTATAATTTTTTTTTAATGGATTTATTTTCAAAGTGGACAGTTACATTAGTAAGGGGATAAATAATGAGCATGAATATTCAAAATGAGATGGAGGTCATGTTGTATAACTGACTAGGATATATTTAGTATTTAGATTACTTTATTAAATAATTTGTAAATATAGTGGATGACCATGTATTTTGGTAGATGGAAGTATATCAATAGAATGACTAGTAGTTTAGTCATAACAAATATGAAAATGATTTAGTAGTTTGAAGTAATTGTATCTTCAAGGAATCGGGTGGAAGTATAGCTTAGTATGGATGTTTTTGATGGAACTCAATCTAAGATATTTCATAATGGATAAAGATGGTGATGAAGACTCAACAAGACAAAATATCAAGAGAAGTACTCATTAATGGAGGGTGTTAGGACTACTAATTCCTACATGTCTTGTGTTTAATATGTGATATTCCCCATCAGAGAATGTATTAGATATTGTAATCTTTATGTGAGTTGTTTAGTTACAATGTTGTTAATTAACCCCTAGTTTTAGGTGTGGTTAAGATATTATGTCAACTAATTAGATTGACTAGATAAGATAGTCAATCTATCTTAAGCTTAGTTTGTTGTATAAATATATGATATAATGAGATAATAATAATATACTGAATATAGTTTGCATGTGCTTAATTCGATTATATCCAAATACATTTTTTTTTTCCAAAAAGCTACAAGAAACTTTTTGAATAAAACATTCTAGCCTTAAAGCCTAGTGCTAAGCAAAAATACCATAAACAACTAAACATCAAGAAAACTAAGAGGAATAAAAGGCATTGACTTATATGGGCCTAGGTTCCATAGGGTTGTGGCTACTCAGTCTATGACCTAAATCCATGTTGTCTTCTATACGTATCAATCTATTTTTCATCTCCTTCAACAATAAAGTCAAATCATCTAGAATCAAGAATATTTAGTCCTTGGCATCATTCCTATAAGGTAGGATGCACCCTAGAACTGCCTTCACATGGAAATAAAGATCAATGGTATACATGTATTGATTATGTCATCCATGGGTGTGCCTCTTGTCTGGCACCCATATTGCCACCATGTCTAGGATCTCAAAACCAAACAGACAACGACACTCGCAAATTAGGTCAAACTCCACCTCATGCAACTAATCATGAATTCGCTATGAGATTTATTCCTTGCAGAGTTGATATGAGGTATTATCCCATTTCCAAACATAAAAACCCGCTTATGAGCCACAACCTCCTTTGTCGCACTTGTAAGGAGCCCTCTATATCATCATGGTTGCACTGAAGGAGGAAGGGAGAGACACTAGAATACCAAGGAAAGCAACATTACTAGGAGGGAAAAGTTGTAGAGACAAATATAGTGATAGGGGAAAACGATTCAGAGTCGTGCCCATCTAAGCAAAGAAAATCTCACAACGAAACACCCAAAAAACTAGAAGGTTGCTAGACAAGGAACCATTGGGAACACAGAGCATAATTGATGTTCAACAAACATAATGGAGGATAGTTCTCTCATACTTAGGAAGCCAAATGCCATTATGGATAATTAACCAACTGTAGGTAATTAGTGTTTTATGTGTGTGTCAATCACGTCAAGGTATGATCCAATTCCATGGAAGTGAATGCCATCATGATATAGCAAATGAATGGCATCTAACATTTAACCAAATTTATCATCATAGTGTGGGAGATAGGTACACCATCCTCTCTCATTGTGGGAGGTAGTTGTGGTCATCCCCACCCCACTACAACTCACTTTCCAAGTCATCCAATACAAATAATTTTTCCTCTTAATTCTTAAAACTAGATTCAATTACCAATAAATTTTATTTAATGATATTAAAGTTTTAAATATAAATAATTTTAAAAGGAGAAAAAAATCATATTTAATAAAATATTTCAAATTATTTTGAATTCTTAAAATATTTTGTTAAATTGTTTTAATTATTCTATTTCAAATAGATATTAACCACAACCCTTAAATTCAAACACCATCTAATCAAAGCATACATAGGATATATAATATAAAAGGTTGGAGTATATATAATATATATATATAATATATATATATATATATATATATATTATATATATATGTGTGTGTGTGTGTGTGTGTGTGAGATGGTGTGGTGTGGTGTATATGTATATTCGGGGTAAATGGAATAATAATTTTAATGTTTAACCATCATGTTATTCAATTCTATATAATTGGTTTTAAAGTGGGTTACCCATCCCCGTGGGTTTATAATCATAATTTTTTTCGTTTCCATGAAAGAATGAGACAAAATTGTGACCACATTTTTCCAATATACTATCAGCATTATGGAAATAGACACAAAAGCACAAGTATATATTTTTGGACATCAATTGCTAAAATCAATGAAGATATGAAAAACTCAAGTTAAGAAGTGGAAGAAGAATGATCAAAAACATGAAGAAGAAATTGTAAGCACTAGCCAAGCTAGGGTTGGCCAAGAACTTTAAGCTAAAAATAATGTTCCTAAAAAGAGGACGTTGCATATTCAAATAAGAATTAGAAATAAAAGAGAAAGACACAACATTTACCTACTTTAGTTTTTCACTTGAAGTAGAATCCTTGCTCCATGTAAGAACACACATATATGAATTGGTAACATATGACACTTAACATGTTGGTAATAACAATTGTACCTCAAGCTTCTATAGTTGCATAGATATCCTCTAGCTCAAACACAACATTTTTAACAAGTACAATATGAAGTAGAATATGACAACACATTTCTTATGATATAAGCAACCCATGGTCATATTCCCTCTACTATAATTTCTTTCCTAAATTGAGAGGACAGTTGGGCACTTTTTGTCTAAAATGGGATGAAATGGTATAGGAGACTAGAGGATTATCATACCTTGGGAGCAATTGCAATTAAAAAATAATTGACATAGATTGGGATATAACAAAGGAAACAACTCTCTTATTCCAAATTACTACAAACTCATTCAATTTTTGAGTGTATAATTTCATGATAAATAATCAAGGACTTCACAAATTAATGCAAAAGTTAATGAGGTTAAAGATATAATTGATGATAAATATATTGAAGAAAAACTTCAGTGCCAACATTTTCATTAAGTTGGCTATATAGATACATAGTGTTTTAATGTCCATTCTTTTCTTCAATGTGGGGAGGCAAATCATCTTTCATATAAATGTCAAAATAATAAGAAGGTTAATAAAATAGTTCATGATGGTTGCATAAGTTGTGGCAAATGGAATCAACAAGTCAATAATTTGCATATATCTTACCATATAGTTCGCACAAGTAAAGACACATTTTCATGAAGAAATCACAAAAGCATAAAACTTTCAAATAAATGTTCAAGACGATAGTTCTTGTCTTTCCCTTTTTATTTATGAACATGGTTTTGTTTGTGCTCATGTATGGTGGATGATTTTATTTTATATATTTTTCCATGGGTAATTTGTGTCTATTTTGACACATATGGTGAAACAAAGCATAAAAACCTTATCAGACTAAGAAATCAAATCAACCATCCACAAAGCAATGTGTAATCTCATGTCAGAGGAGACTAAATAGTGTTTGTTCTATTTCTATTTCATGGAAAATTAATTCATAGAATATTCAATAGTTAATTGAACAAGTTTAAGTCATTAAATTAAGGGAGGAATTGTAAACTCTTTGAAAGTAAATTGTGGAAATAGCCAAGGAGGATGTACCTAAATTGAATAAGGAGGTTATTTTCGAAACCATTGTAATCACAGTTTGGGGTGCATGATTGATAGCACTTGCCACCCTAAGGTAGTAATCAGGACATGTGAGTGAGAAAGTAAAAAAAAATATGACAAGTGTAAAATGTAAAATGGAAAAAAGGATGAAAGTTTTTGCAAAATATCAATCAAGAAATTAAGAAATTAAAAGACTCCTTAAATGAATTCAACATTTCAATTATTGGTATTGACATGCAAATCAATCTCAATGCTAGATTGATTAAAGCAATTAAACTAAATCTAATAGAAAATGAGAAGGAAACTAACAACATGGTTGATGTAACTTGTGATGCAATTGACCTAATGTAAATGGTTGACGTTACTTGTGATATACCTGACCTAATGGTGGATACAAATGAAACAAAAGATATGGTTGATGATTCCTTATCTAGTCATGAAATGGAATCATATAATGAACTAATGAGATAAGTGTTGTGAAAGATAGGCACACACAATAAGCACAAATTGATAATAGAAACAATAAATGTGAATTTGAAGTTATCAATTTCTTTTTTATGAATAACATCAAAATGATATTTCTAAGATGATTTTCAGCTTGGAAGAATTGTAATTTGAAAAAGAATTGAGATGGTATGGGATGTAACAAATGGAATCAATTTTGTATTTCAAATTACTTCAAAACAGTTCAATTTATGGTTGTAGGATTTTGTTGATTAAAATTTGAAGGATTTAATAGTTAGCGTATAAGTAAATGAGATTAGCGATGCAATATACTGAACATATTGAAGAAAAACTTGAGTGCTAGTATTTCCATCGAGTTGGCCATATGGAGACACATTGTTTTTATCTTTATCCTTGTCTCAATTGTGGGAAGATAGATCATATTTCAAATAAAAGTTGAAATAAAAATAATGCTTATATAATAGTTCATTATGAATAAATAACTTCTTGGAAATGGAATCAACAAGTCAAGAATTTGCATACACCTTACCATATAGTTTAAATACAAGTGAAGTTTTATTTTCATGGAGAAATCACAAAAGATTAAGGGTTTCAAACAACTATTCTAGATGATGATTTCAGGAATCATTGAGGCTCATTTCTACGTGTTAAAGTGAAACATGAGCCAAATAAAAATGTACTCTCTTGCACTCAACGTGGGAGTATATTGATGGAATAAAAATGACTAGTGGTCAACCAAAACCATCACTTTAATCAAGTCAAAATGTTTAATAGTCAACCAAAAAAAACCATCAAATACAATGATGAACCATTGGAAAATAGAAGAACCCAAAAGCTCAAGATTAGATCACTTCTACATACTTCTCACCGTAGAAATTTCTACAAATAGAACTTTGATACCATGCAGAAATTAGGTTGTAGATTTGAAACTGCTCATGAAATTTACCAAATCACAAGACTCGAAGCTACTCTACTACTCCATGGAAGTTAATTCACAATCTAGAACACAAATCATAGACATGAAAAAGGAAACATCACACATGAACAAAGATTTATATATGGGAAATCAACTACTCGAAACCCCTTCCTATATGTATTTCATTAATCAAAGAATAAAGATGAATACATATGCTTGCTCAAGCCTAAGCACATCATGTAAGTGTATATTTTATCCCTCTTCTTGATTGAATGACTATGGCCAACACCTAGCCAATTTTCAAGCCCTCCAAACTCCTATTTCCTTGAATTGTTCCTTGAGAAATTAGGCCCCTATTATTTAGGAATTTCTCCAAAATGCTTGTGCAATTCCAAGAATTGATCACCTAACCAATACAATAAATTGTACACTCAATCTAGTATATAATTAATTGTACACTGCCTTAGAATCTCCACCACAACTATGGAGCTCAATTTATTTGCATGCATG
Source organism: Pinus taeda (assembly GCA_000404065.3). Lineage (NCBI taxonomy): Eukaryota > Viridiplantae > Streptophyta > Pinopsida > Pinales > Pinaceae > Pinus > Pinus taeda. The sequence goes on from APFE030597974.1 coordinate 10,679, forward strand.
AGCTAATTATTAGCTGATTGATCAATTAAATAGATGATATTTGAGTTAGACTGATGTCCTACTACTTAATTGGCCAACAACTAGTATTATTAACAGTTAGAACTAATTTAACTGATTACAAATGAAATTAATTCAACCTAGGCTCCTAAAATTTAGGAATCACTACATACAACTGAAATTCATGCCCTTAACTCAAATTAACTGAGCTAAATGAGTGATGAGAGCCATGTAACCTCAAACTGAGAGCCATGTAAAATAAAATTGAGAATTTCTTATTGCATTTTTCAACACTTCCTCTCAGCGAGAAAGAGATTATCAACCGTCCCTATCTTGCACCTGTGGAATGTACTGCATGAAACACCTCTCATTGTTGTTGTTTCTACTGCAATAGGGAGTATGATCTCCCCAGATCTTGAAGTAGTAGCTTCCATAGGGTTGCTCCCTTTGAAACAAGACTCCCTCTGAGTCTTGATCTCCTTGTGGGAAATCTCTCTAATCCTAAATCTTCTAATATCAATGATCACAACTCTTTTTTGTTTCACTAAATATTGGCTCATTGATCTTCCCACTAGTAACCTTCTAGATCCATTAAGAAGTCTGCTCATTGGGTCTTCTGGACCTACCCTATACTAGGGTTGCATAACTCTGCCTCCTAACAACTCATTAGTTCTTCAATGATCACTATACATGAGGACTTCAAGGATTGGTTCTAATGTGAATCATGTTCTGATACCATGTAGAAATTTTTACAAATATAGCTCTGATACCATGTAGAAATTAGGTTGTAGATTCAAAACTACTCATGAAATTTACTAAATCACAAGACTCGAAGCTACTCTACTACTCTGTGAAAGTTAATTCACAATCTTGAACACAAATCATAAACATAAAAAAGGAAAAATCACACATGCACAAAGATTTATCTAGGGGAAAGAAGCTAGTCAAATTCCATTCCTATCTGTATTGCATTAATCAAAGAATACAGATGAATACATATGCTTGCTCAAGCCTAAACACACCCTACAAGTGTATATTTTATCCCTCTGCCTGACCGACTAACTCTAACCAACACTCCCCCAAGCTCTTATTTCCTTATGTTGTTCCTTGAGAAATTAGGCCCCTATTATTTAGGAATTTATCCAAAATTATTGCGCAATTCCAATGATTGATCACCTGACCAATACAATAAACTATACACTCAATCTAGTATATAATTAATTGTACACTGCCTTAGAATCTCCACCACATCTAGGAAACTCAAATTCATTGCCTGCATGAGCTAGTTATTAGTTGATTGATCAGTTAAATAGATGATCTATGATTTAGACTGATGTCCCACTACTTAACTGGCCACCAACTAGTTTTATTAACAATTAAAACTAGTTTAACTAATTACAACTAAAATTAACTCAAATTGAGCTCCTAAAATTTAGGAATCACTACATACAACTAAACTTCATGCTCCTAACTCTAATTAACTGAGCTAACTGAGTGACAAGAGCCATGTCACCTAAGTTAACTCCTCCAAGTTGTTTGCTGATGTGAAATTTCGAATTATCTCAATTTAATCAAGGCAAAATCAAATTGAGAATTTCTTGCTGCATTTTTCAACTCACCTTAAACTTGATAGGGGGGATATTGATGATGATATTTATGATTCTAGTTTCAAAGTTATCCCAATCAAATTTCAATCAAAATTTGGGAATTCTAGTGTGGCAACCAATCTCTTTAATAAGATATCTATAATTCAATCAATTGAAATCAATATCATCAAATTAGCATATTTGGAAACATTGAGCATGGAGTCTAGAATATTCTAATTTCTCTTTAGTTTATGTAGGATTTAGTTTGATACCTAATTGTTTCTAAATTCATAAAACACTTTGGTGATCATATTTGTTCACTAATATCAAAATGGTGATATTATTTTTTACACCAATTAGTAGAATGTTCGTATATAGTCATTGTTCACTTCCAACAATTCTACACTTTCATAGTTCATTTAGATGAACCAATCAACCTCAATTTGGAAATTTTTTATGCATGTATAAATCAAAGTTCATTTCAAAAAGTTTTGAACTAAAGATCGAAGATGCTACCAATTTATGTACTATTTCATGTTTCCTCACTGGTAAAGTTATTCTGACTATGATTGGGGGGGGGGGGGGGAGGGGCTGGTGGATGTTAGACTTTGAGTGTATAAAGAAAAATTGGGAGTTTTAGATCATCCTATTATGAGTTGTCATTCTAAGCTACTAATCATGTATTGTTTTATCCAATACTGAGTTGAGAGTGAAATCTGGGTGTAGAGATGGTCAGATACTTGTACTATAAATTGATATCATGATATGAATACATGGGTTGAGAATGTATGAAATTATTTTCTATCAAGTTCGTATCTTTTTATTATATTTATTGACATCCTTGTCTTCCATGTTGTTTATATTTTGTTCTTGTACATTAAGAACCTAATCATATCCACTCTCTTAATGGGGGAAAGACTCATTTCTACAAGAAGAATAGGATAAGTGTATTGCATTTGATTTTGGGACTAAAAGATATAAATGAATTTTGGATTTGTTTTATATTTCTCCACAATTATTTAAAGATAATGGAGCTTCAAACTTAATATTTTATTTAGACAAAATACAATAATAACTCATATTATTTAATTATTTTACTACTACCAAGATATATAAATAAAATTCTCTACTCAATTGTGTGTGCACGTGTGTGCGTGTTATAATGGAAAAATATGATTCTTATTTGAGTGTGTATGTTTTCACAATTATTCATAATTTCTAAAGAATTTTCCAAAAATAAACTATGTAGATACTTTTGAAACATTCAACATTTCAAGTGGACACTCCAACCATCATCAAGGATAATTGAATCTAAAATGCTAAAAAGGAGCATGTTGATAAATCGTTTTATAGAGTAAAAATTAAGATATGGCCTTTAAAACATAAATAGGCCATTGTGAATAATATTAAAATAAATATTTTTTGTCATTGTGAAGAAAGTAAAAATGATAATTGATTAATAGAATTTAAAACCTTTTATGGTGGATGTCTTAAAAATGAAATAAATAGAATTAAAATGGAGGAAGACCAAGAATAGAAAATTAAAAGTTAATAATTGATTATTAGAGAGAAAAGAAAGGCCACACTAAAGAATAGATCCTGGTCAAAGTAAACAAACCGAACCAAAAGGAGGGTGTGAATGAGAAAAATAGTCAAATAAAATAAGATTAAAAAGTTATAAAATCTATAAACAAACTTTGGAACAAAAGAGGATAAATGATCAAGGTGATGTATGATAGGCTTTCATGATTGGTTGGGTTTATATCCATACTCATGATTGAAATTATTGATTTTTTTTTTTCAATTTTCAATGCTTCATGAAGGTTACAAGAGGAGTAATAGGGCAATAAGACAAGGATTTTGGTTTGGTCAAAGAAAATTAGGTGATTATATGTAAAGGATTGTTCAACAATAGCTAATTAGAAATGTAGTTATAGGTTGTGCTAACTATATGCTCATTGAGCTAGGATTTGAAAAATCTACTAGTTTGGCCTATGTAAGACTTACCATAGGAACAAGGAATTAGGTACACTCTTGTGACAAGCACACTGTTAAATTTGTCCTTAATATTTTTTAATAACTACTTAATGATTTTACATGGTTTGGAAAAAATGAGTCTATATTATACCTAAGGTATATTACAAATAGTGTTATAATAAAGTGACTATTATGTAATAAATAACTATGTAATTTTTAATGTGTAATATTGATAAGTGATGTATTTTACCAAATGCATGACTTATCAGATACCATGTATATTTATACATGTCTATTGTACTTAGTGAATTATTACGTCTTATCTATATATCTATAATCTATAAATCTATCTATCTATATAATATATCATATATATAATTATATATATATATTATATAATATTATATATAATAAATATATATATAAGTATATATATATTATATGATATAATTTGGAGTACTTTATGTTTGCAATGATGTTCCCAAAGTTATTGAAGAAAAACTTGAAAAGTTCAGTTCAATGGTGTATCTAAAGTGATTGTTTCAACTAACATTTTAAAAAGTTATTTTTTGCTAAGTAGCAAAATAGTACTAGGCATGGTCTCATCACTTTTAAGGAATATATCGAATAGAGGATAATATTGAGAGTCACAAATGGACCTCAAAAACTGTAACAAACAGAAAAGAACTTTACAGAACCCGATAAAGATTCAAGATGATGATGTCATCCCATAGGGTAAATTTTTTTGGAGGGTTAAGAAGAAAACTATTTTTTTAATTGTATTTTCGGTTTATCTCCTTATAGGTAATACTCAAATGTCAAATATAGACATCCATTGGATGTGGAATTAAATTCACATCCAATGGTATACTTTTCAGTAGACCCACATCGAAAAAAATTAAGAAAACACGAAAAAAACATTTTGAACATATTGTTTTCATGTATTTTCATTTTTTTCAATATGGGTCTACTCAGAAGTATGTATAGTAGGTTCGCATTAGATGTGAAATTGAATTCTAAATCCAATGAGTATTTACACTTGACATTAGAAGTAAATATACAAGGATTATAACCAAAAAATAAAAGTAAAACAAAGTAAGTTTTCCCTTTTAATTATTATTCTTTAACGTTCATAGGCTCTTATTTTATATTATTTTAACTTTATTTTTATTAATGATACTTTATAATTCATTTTAGTTCATAAGATTCATTTATAGAGAAAAAAAATTCACAAACATAAAATCTAAACCTTACTGCAAATAAAAAAACTCACACAGTAATTTTCTAAACTCGTAAAAATATATATATATATATATATCCTTATTTTGGATTACAGACTTTGAAATATTTAATGGACAATATCTGTAAAATTTTTAATAATATTTTAGAATCTATACTTGAGTTTCCAAGTATTTTTTTGAATCGAGAATACAAGAAAATAAATAAAAAATCTTCTTAATTTGATACTAAGTTTTTCATTAAAAAGTGAAATAACATGAAATATTAAAAAAAGCTTAAAAGTATTAAAGCATTAAAAACATGTAAAGTATATTACATTATTCAGAAAGAAAGTCAGATATCTATTATTAAAATATTTTAATATTCAATTAAAAAGTTATAAGAATTAGGTCTCTTATTGTATATGTTAGAAAAAAGGTGAAAAGTCTATGTGAAGAAAGAAACTTAGTGTGCAGTTATTATTTAAGTTTATGGGGTGATATCAATTTGAAATTATGTAAAATATTTCGGTAAGATAAATTTTAATAAAGATAAGGAAAGAAGATTCTCTAATATATGTAATAAAATATGAATTTTTTATATATTTAAAATTCAAATGGGAACTAATATTAATGGGACATGAGAGATACTATCATTTGATATTGTTTGGACAAAAGAGAAAATCATATTGAAGTCGATTGGAAAACATATTTTTATTTTCAAAGTGTAAAGAAGAATTCATAAAAGGAAAATAACAAAATATTTTTTTTAGCGTCTGATGAAGAAATTAAAGATTCAAGGCCTATTAATAAAAAATTTTACTATTATAATTTTTTTTAAATCTTATTCAATTTGTAGCAAAAATTATATTAGTTTTAATATTGCTAGCACAATTCTAATCTAATTGGATGGAACAATTTGGGGACATTTTATATATATATATATATAAATATAATATAGATAGTACTTAATCTATTGGAAATCTCATATGAGGGAAAGAAGGTAACATTATATATTTTCGTAGTAGAGTCATACAAAGAAGTTCCATCATTAGAATGTGTAGGCCATAAACAAATTGGAGCAATCCAATATGATGAGAACCACAACAAGGTTATGATGATTTAGAAGGGAAAATTAGATATTTGAACAAAACCATTATCAAAAAATATGAAGAAGTTATGCATATCCAAAGGGAAATGGAGAATCAAGATATAAAAATTCACAAATTTCAATAACAAATAAATGAGCTACAACACAAATTAAAAACATAAAAAATAATCACAACAAACAGAGCGAAAACATTATCAAAGAACTACCAACCAAAAATGATGACATTGCACATTTGAGAAATCATAAAATTCTACTAGCATAAATAAAGAAGTAGAAAAAAAGAGAAGAAGTCACAACAAAATTCCCAAGACAAGGTCAATGGTACTACACATCACTCAATGCAATCTATATATATAATATGATTATTATATATATATTATATATTATATATAATATATATATATATAGTTTCATTTGTGGGGAGCTCTCTAAAAATTAAAATTAGATTAAGAAGGCTCTCAATAGAAGGATAAAATCTAAAAACCAGAGCATCACTTATGAATTCAGGACTTACTACTAGTGAAAGAGCTTTCAAAAGTTAAGTTAAAGAAAATATTTAGTGATCATCTACATACTTATTAAAGGTTAACATACCATTGATCTTCATTAACAAAGTCATATTTTAGTGAAGATTGTTGTTACACTAGTAAATACAATATTAAAAACATAGATGAAAAGGTATCAATTTATTATGGTATTTGTTAAAATTTTCAAATTGTTCTATGCTAAATTAGTTACTTTAGTCCAATTCAATACTTCAATTAGAAATATTTCTAATAACAATTAGTCTTTCCAATCATAAACAGTAATTAAAGATAGAACAACAAATGCAATGATAAAGGAGACAATCAACACATCAATAAGAGACATCAAGTTTGGTTAAAGACCAGAGAAAAACCAACAAGGGGGAAAACCTTTTGAAAATTTTATTCTATTAGATTGTCATAAAATTTTCAGTAGAGAGTACAATGAGCCCAATAAATGTCATCCAAAAACCTAATAACATTCAAAAATATGTTTCTAGCATCAAAATATATTAGAGGCAACTTTTCCTGTCTGCGATCAACTTTGGTTAACGCTCAAATTTCATTCAAATGTCCTGGTTGGATGGATGAGGAGTTGTGCAAGCGACTAAAGGCTTCCTATGACAAGCCAGTGACTATAACCCAAAACCCTAAAAACAAATGAAAGCCTTAGACCATGTAATATTAGACCTTTGCAAACTCATTTTTTCATCCCAGCCTCAGACCTGTGTGAACCAATCAATGAATAAGAGAAGAAGAAGATGCTTTGTGATGTCAAAATGCTCTTGAGGTCACTTGGATTTATAGGCTTCCAAGGGTGGTCAATTTACCATTAGTCCAAATGTGCATATGTGGGCTTTTTTCATAACTACACTTTCACTTGTCCAAATTTGATGATATTTAGGTCAATTTTGGTCCTCTAGAAAAGAGGAATTCAATGCAATCATCATCTCCATCAAATGATATCTCCAAAATGGAATTTGACCCTTGTTTCATAATTTAACACTCCCTCTCAACTAAGGAGAATTCCATCTCTCAATATCTAATCATCGATCAACATGTCATCATATCATGTCCAATCTCTGCTCAACTCTATCTACTGAAACATTCTTGAATCTAAATAAGAAGAATTACTGGGGAGCTAAATCTACCACCCTATTCATCATCAAATAGCATATCTCAATATAAAACCACATAGGGGAGTACTTTTTCAACACATAATCTCATGGGGGAGCTAAATATCTTTGACCCCATATTAAGAAATAGGTGATATAGGGTACCACATCTCAACCCATCCTATTGCCTACTGATCTTCCCGCAAATGACCATCAGAGTCAAGTGGTAGAACAAATGCATCATAATCCAAGATTGGGCTAGATACTTGACTTAGCAAAAGGTAAGGATCACATGCCCCAAGCCTCCTCAACCCATTGGCTAGACAGGGAAGGATAATCCCAACAAGCCTGACTAGTGGCTATGATGCCAACTGGGGTATACTATGCAAAGAACAAGATAGGGGTGAAACATATCCAATCCTATGGGTAATAAATAGGGATGATACCATATTTTCCAAAGATCCCTCAACCACATGAACCCTCCATCTCAATTCCTCATCATGGGAGCTCAAACAGTGGGGAAGAGTTGGCTTAGTGCCCTTGATCAACAATTCCCCTTATGAGGAAGGGTCACATCCATTAGTCCAATCTTCTCTTTGAAGACCAAGAACTTACCTTTCAACAAAGCCTTGGTGAGAATATCTGCAATCTACTCATTTATCCATATATGATGGAGTCTAAGGGCTCCTCTCTCCACCATGTCTCAAATGAAGTGATATCAGATCTTTATGTGCTTGGACTTGCCATGAAATATGAGATTTTCTACTAGGCGAATCCCACTCTTGTTGTCGTAATATATCACTATATTGTCTAGGACCTTCTCAAATATCTCTCTAAAGAGCTTCCTCATCCAAACTACTTCGTAGCTAGCCATGCTAGAGGTAATATACTCTGCCTCGGTGGTACTCAATACTATGGAATTTTGTTTCCTAATCATCCAAGATATCATGGAATATCCAAGGCTAAAGCAACATCCAAATGCACTCTTCCTTCCGATGACGTTTCCTACCTAGTAGCAATAGTGTATCCATGAATTCAAGCATCTCCAACAAAATATATTAGACCAAGTGTGATCGCCCCATACAAATATCTCAAAATGTGTTTGGTAGCAATCCAATGTGAATGGACAGGCTTAATCATGAATTGAATCAATGTATTCATTGCATAGCATATGTTTGGACAGGTGTTCACTAGGAACACCAGAGCCCCAATCAATTGTCTATACTCAGATGGATTTGCCAAATTGGTTCCTGCAGCTTCCCCACATAACTTCTTGAATTTATTTTACATCAGTGTGAGTGGCGACTTGCATTTTGTCATTTCAAATCTTTCCAACAACTTCACAACATATTTTCGTTGTGAAAGGAGAATTTCACTGGGCCTTTGCCACACCTCAAGGCCTAGAAGGTATTACATGAGTCCAAGGTCATTCATCTTGAATTCAAATGCTAGCTTCCTCTTACACTTGATCATTAGGGGCTCCCTTCCTGTCAAGAATAGATCATCAACATATAAAACCAAAATCAATGACATACCTTGGACTACCTTGAAGTGGAGGTTGGGATCGGCATTTCTTCTTGTTAATAAAAAATTCAGCAAATAATTGTCTATCTAGGCATACCCTTCTCAGGGGGCTTGCTTCAACCCATATAATGCCTTCTTAAAAATGCAAAAATGTGTCTTTCAATCCTTTACTTAAAATCCTTGTGGTTTCTCAGCGTACACTTCTTATAACATGCCACTGAGGAATGCAATATTCATGTCCATCAGATGAGGTGTCCATCCTTGAATTGCGACAAGTGAAACTATCGAATGAATGGTTGCATATCAAGCCACAGGTGCAAATATATCATCATAATATTCTCGCTCTTTTTGGTAGAATCATTAAGCCATGAACCTTGCTTTGTATTTCTCAATGCTACCATCAATTCCATGCTTGATATTGAATATCCACTTAAAAGTTACCACAAATTTCCCCTTCATTCTTGGCACACCATCCCATATGTCATTCTTCATGATTGATTCATGTTCTTTGGCCATAGCATCTTTCCAAATTTTTTCTTGTACAACTTCTTCAAAGATGGGAGATCCGACTTGAATCATGGTGCTCATGGCAAAAACATATCCCTCATACCTAAATGGATTATTCCTTTCTCTAAATCATCTTTGAACAAGAACATATCTCTCACCATCCTATAAAGTATCACAAAGCCAAAGTGGCCTCTTCATGGCAGGAGGATCACATGGAGAAGGATATAGGGGATCAATGGGCTCCATGGGGTCATCAACATTGTCTGTCTCAGATTTGGGCATAGAAGGAACATCTAAAACATCCATATCATCATTATTCTCAAGAGGAGGAGGCGAAGAAAGGTCCCTTTCTTTTCCAAGGGTGGCATATTTTGTAAATGTAACATCCCTGCTAATTTCAACCTTCCTTTGACTAGGAATATATATTCTAAATGCTTTATAATTTTCAAAATATCCAAAAAACATACCTTTTCTTCTAGTGGCCTCCAACTTGTTTCTTTTGTCCTTTGGCACATGAAAGTATACGGGGCAACCTAATATACAAAGATGGCCAACATTGGGCTTGACACCTGTGAACACTTCTTCAGGGGTCTTGTTGTCCAATGCTTGATGAGGTACCCTATTTTGGACATATACGTTGACATTTGTTGCTTCTCCCCAAAGGAACTTCAAAAACTTTTGATCATGGAGCATGGCACAGGAAGCTTCTATAATGGACCTGTTCTTTCTTTCATCTACTCCATTTTTTCAAGAGTATAGGGCATAGTTTTCTCTTTATTGATACCTTCTTTCTTGCAAAAATCAATGAAATCCTTTGATATGTACTCTCCACCATTGTCAGACCTGAATATTTTGATTTTCTTCCCTGCTTGATATTTTATGAGAGCTTTGAACTCCTTGAACATTTTGAAGTTTTCATCTTTGTCCTTCAAATAATATATCCATGTCTTTCTTGAGAAGTCATCAATGAAGGTGATATAGTAGATATGGCCACCAATATAATGCATGGGAATTGGACCACATATTTAGAATGAATGAGATGGAGGATGTCACTTGTCTTATTTTCATTAGAGGGGATTGGTCCCCTTGTCTTCTTTCCACTAGCACAACCTATACATACTCTATCATTGTGGGCTTGAACCTTGGGAATCCCTGAGACCAATTTTTCCAATATCATAAGAGAACCATTAAGTAAATGGGTCAATCTTTGGTGCCATGGTTCACTTAGATGATTAGTATCATGGACCAATGCTAGAAGTGATCTTCTAGTAACCATATAGAGTCCTTCATATCTTGATCCCAATGTGAATGCATTTCTCATAGGTGATCCAACAGGCCAAGTAAGAACCTTTCCATTAATGAAGGAAACCCTCATCCATTTGTCTTCCAAAGAGGATATTGATAATAAATTCTTCTTCAATCCCGATGCATACATCACATCCTGGAGCCAAATAGATTCCCCAGAATTCAAATGAAATTTGACAGACCCAAAACCTTTAACAGGATGAGTGGAGTTGTCTCCGAGAATAATTTTCAAATTAGACTCTCTCTCTACCAAATTAGAGAGAACTTCCTTATAATCAGAGAAGTGATGAGTGGCCCCACTATCAACCAACCAACTATCCCACGAATCTGGAGGAGATGAACTAGTAAGGGAAGAAATAAGAATATATTCAGATTGATTCGTAGCAATACATTCATACCTCGAGAATCTTGACTTCTTTTGTGGAGGACGATCTTCTCCATGATCACTTGGAGCATCTCTTATTCTTCTTTCATCTCTTCCATTGTGATCATTCCTTCGGTCATATCTCCTTCTTTGATCATTAAACCTGTTGCTGTTGCTTCTAGTATTGTAGCATGGTCCATTGTTCTTCTCAGTGAAATATCGAGCATAGTGTCCTTTCTTATGACAATTGTAGGATTCAATGTGTAATAATTCCTTCCTTGTATTTGGATTTCAAGGAGAATGCTTTCTTGAATTTGATGGAACTCGTTTTCCTATCTTCTTCTTCTTGTCATGAGCGATGATTGCATCAGGCTCTCCTTCTTCATGCTTTTGAATCCTTCCTCTTGATATCATCCTTGATTCTTCTTGAGTGAAATTTCCAATAATTTCATCAAATGATGGGAGGACATTGTTATTGCTTATAGTAATAATAAAGGTTTCTCAAAGAGGATGGAGACCTCTAAGGGTCACAATCACCAATTCTCTATTAGGCACAAATTCCCCAACTCTTTGAAATTGATCTCTAAGAAGAGATATCCTCATTATGTATGATTGCATGGACTCTCCTTTGTTCATCTTTGTCTCTTTGAGTTTATCTTTCAAGGAGATGATTTCATTCAAATTATTGACTTCATACATGCCATCTATCTTATCATAAAATTATTGAATCCATAATGATGATCTTTCCCTTGTCCAATTTTGATGATCTTTAGGTTGATTTTGGTCCTATCAAAAGGAGGAATTCAATGAAATCATAATATACATAAAATGATTTTTCCAAAGCAGATTTTTACCCTAGTTTCATAATTTAACAGTATCGACACCCAAATCACAAAATTTTTAGTATACAAGAATCAATGTACCGATATCCCAAGGCACCTAGCTAAAGTCAATTTTGTTATTGCATATTGAAGCATAAAATGTTATGCACCTCTAATTAAACAACAAAAAATATCAAATTTTAAATCTTATCATCACAAAATATGAAAAAGAATCCAATGGATGGATTGATCCTTTTTCAATATTACAATATTATTCAAGGCTTCAAATGTCTCATTACCCTATGTTTTAAACTTTATCAAGTAGGTGAAAGATATAAGGAAATTTTTCATTTTTTTCTAAAGCTTTTTTTCCTTTATTATGCTTTGAAAACAAAGCATTTTTAAAGGGGCAGAACTTGTAATATACCTAAGGTATATTACAACTAGGGTTATACTATAGTGACAGTTATGTAATAAATAATAGTCATAAAACCATTATATGTAATATTTGATATGTAATAATCATAAATCATGTCCTTTACCAAAGGCATGACCTATCACCCACCATGTCTATTTATACACATTTATGACTTAGATAGATATTCATACAATAAATAATGATTATTTAGTAAGGATTACTTTAGTAATTCATGATATTCTCATGAATTGAACAACCTTGCTCACTTCAAGTTAATATTCTTTTCAGCCAAATTTTTTAAAATATGACCAATTGTTCCAAGTACACGGGGAAGAGAAATGAGATCTAGTGATAAAGAATAGGAAGGAGAATTTTTGGGTTTATAATTGAAAAATAAGTACAAGGATTTATTGATTTGAGAGATAGAGTAACCATTTACCATAAGAACCATTCTTAAGTGGGCCTTTTCCTTCTGAAGAAATTGAGGAGTTAACATTCATATGGCTTGGGTGACCAAATTTTTGGGTTGGATGATGTTAAAAAATGTATTGGTAAATATGTATACTATTTTTTATAAACTTGGAAGATGAGAGATTAGAACATCCAAAAAGGGAAGAGAATTATACTTTTGCATTTAAATAGTGAATTGAATATGGGGGAAATGGTTATTAAGATGGTTAAAGTAAAATATCATAGAGGAGTGACCATGAGGCCAAATGACGAAAGTAACATGAAAACATAGCGATCATCTTAAACTCAAATGTTATTTTTGATTTGTTGATGATATTATCATCAATTTGCATCATTTCCATCATGACCTCCCCAATTTGATCTTTTTCTTTAACCATCTTAATAGTATTTCCTCCATATTCAATTTCTATTAAGATGCAAAAGGATAAGTATTTTTCCTTCTTGGATGTTCTAATCTCCTATCTCATTTTTGGTTTCCTCACCCACTAATCTTATATTAAGAAATATTCATACTAACCCATGCCTTCATGCCCAATTTTATCATCATCCAACCTAAAAGTCTATTATTTAAAAACTTTGGTTGCTCAAGTCATCCTAAACTTAGAGTCTCAATTCCTTAAGAAGGAAAATGCCTTTTGTGGCCAATGGTTATTTTATCTCTCTACTCAACAAATCCTTCTCCTTAATCTACAAGTTCTAAACCAAAAATACATCCTTCATCTTCTCGCACCTAGTTTTAATTTCTCTTTCCTACATCTAGGAACAACCAATCATATTTCAAAATTTTTAGCTAAATATAATATTTAAACATTTTTAAAACCCTATAAAAACATTAAGAAAATACACAAAACTACTAAGGCAAAATGGACCCTATACTTGGATAAGAATTTACCAAATTCTTTGTTCCTATAGAAAATATTACATTAGCCAGATTGGGAAATATTTCAAATCTTAACTCAAAGAAAATATAACTAACATAACCCACAATAACATCACCAAGTAAAATATTGTTAAACACTCCTTTAAATATAATCACTTAATTTTCTTTGACTAAACCAAAATTTTGGCATCAATACCATATTACTTCTCTCATATCATTTGTGAAGCACTAGAAATTGGAAAATATCCAATAATTTCAATCATAAATATAATTACAAACTCATCCTATCTTATATTTCCTTAATCACTAAACCTCTTTTGTTCCAGAAATTATTTATTTTAATAATTTTTAATCTTATTTTGATTAATTATTTTTCTAGTTTCCACCCTCCATCCAATAATTTCAATCATAAATATAATTACAAACTCATCCTATCTTATATTTCCTTAATCACTAAACCTCTTTTGTTCCAGAAATTATATATTTTAATAATTTTTAATCTTATTTTGATTAATTATTTTTCTAGTTTCCACCCTCCTTCCACTTTGGTTTGTTTAAGTTGACGCTCCTATTCCATTCTTCCTCCTTTTTCTTTTTTAATACATCCATCGTAAAAGATTTTAAATTCAATTTTATTTTTCACTTAGTTAATCAATTAATGTTTTTAGGCTCTTTTATGTTTTTAATGGCTATTTCTTAATTTTTACCATATTAATCCATTCATCGGCATATTTTTTTTCTAATATTTTAGTTTCATTTGTCTTTGATGATGGGTGGAGTGTCTACTTGAAAGTTAGACATTTCAAAACTACTTACACAATTTATTTCTAGAAAATTATTCAATAATGATGCATACTTTTTTGGCACATTCCCAAGTTAATGTTTTATATTATAAGGTTATTCAAATATTAATCCATAGATAATTCTTTGAGTGGTATAGGTGGGCAAGTGTTTACCTTGGGGATATTTTGATAGGGTTTGTTAAGGCCAAGATTCTACCAGTAGAAATAACTTCATTCTATATCTTACATAGACACATATTTCTAGTGAAAGGTAATATATGAAGACGAACAAATAACTAAGGGGAATTCAAGGCCTTATACTACTTAATAAATCTACTTTGGACAAAGGGATTGAAAAGATTTAGATCATGGGTGATTCACATATGGTTATTAACTATATGAAAGGGAGTATTTACATAGAAAATAGATCTCTACTACCAATACCACATCAATTAAATTTAAAATCTAATTAGTTTATTTGGGTCAAATAGCCTCATATTTACAGAGAGCACAATAAAATTGCAAATTAGCTCTCAAAGTAAGGACTTCAACTATGATTCCTAGCACATTATAAACTCTAGGTATGCACATATGCCCCTTCCGCATGCACAGGTGAATTGGGGGGGGGGGGGTGGATTTGAACACGGGACCTCCTCGTACATAATACTCCATTCACACATCCATAAAAAATTGAGCTACCCTAGGGGATTTGAACACTAGACCTCCTCACACATAATACTCCATTCACACGTCCATCGCCAATTGAGCTACCCCAAGGGATTATTATTTGTCTTCAATTACGTGATAGATAATATACATGATATTATGAAGGATGTGGATTTTTTGGATAAAATATTATAGTGAAATATTTTGAAGAGATCTATTTCTAAATGATCCTTTTTGAAATGTGCCTAAAACATCTAAATACTATATTTTTGTTCAGAATTAATTTTCATAAGATACACATATAAATACAATATTCATGATAGTTGGATTCTTATTGTAAGGTCTCTTGGATTCATGACCGTTTATATTCCTTATCATAACTATAATGGATTGGTTTTCTAACATTTCTTCCCTTAATCTAAAGGGGTTCTTATAATTCCAAATGTAGAGATGATGAAAACTACCAATCATTGAATGTGCTCTCAAAGTTTGGCAATTTTAGGAATCCCACAGACCAAATGGTTAGTAGAAGCTAAAGTCTTGTACTAAATGGCAGTCTAAGGCTTAGAACCAACTCTAGAACTCAAATCTATGGCTCAATAGTTTCTCGAAAATTCACAAATGGTGATTTAAAGATGACCATAAACTATGGAACTTGGCTCTATGGCTCAACGATTCCTTGAAATTTTCCAAATTTGGTTAGAATTTAATGTCTTTTATTGATTGCAAGTGCTTGCAAATGGAAATTTGAAGATGACTAAAATTGATGTCTAATAGAAGCTCTAAGTCTTCTATGAAATGGCGGTTTTAAGAAGGCCACAAACTACATCAAGTTGATGAATGTTGGCTATGATTACAACTATGACTTGAAACTTGAAGTATGACTATGAATCGCTAATATTTTTCACTCTTGTTTGATACAAGGTGAGAAGATGAAAATCTTTCTACAATGCACGCAAAGATGAAGATAAAAAAACATTGATCTCCCATGGGACCAATTTGGTGGTGTGAGTTTATACCAAAATGCACCCATGTACAACTCAATTTTACTCCTAAAATAAAAGATAAAACTATTTCAAACTACTATTATTATTTTTTATTCTAAATCTAAATTGATTGTGAGGATTAAATGTACTATCAAATATGTCAAAAATACTAACTGAATGGATTAATATTTGCACCCTTGGTATGTATTGATAGAAGAAACCTTTATTTTACATCGAAAAAAATACGTTCATGGAATAAAGAGAATATCAAATGTAGAGATTAAGATTAAGGCTGTTGGCCCACGGCTAAAATTCAATGGAGGAAAGCCAGAATCTAAACTAAAACCACACCATTATGCGTTCGGTTGTTATATAGTTAAAGCAGTGAACAAACAACCCAAACCATAATCAAATAATGTCATCCAACAAAATATATATAAAGATAAGAAACCTATATTCATAGCATGACCCTATATTATCCATCATATCTTGGGCCCTATATTGATTTGTCTCTTTACATCATCTCAGTTTAAGACATGGCTATCATACAAACCCTGCATAGCACATTGTTGAACTACGAGAGTTGGGAGGAGGCTTCTTGTGCTAGCAATCGAGATCTAGGCGAGCTACTGAATAGTTGCAAGGGAGTCACGGACCCCACAGTATAGAATGGTGTCAGGGATAGATTGTATTTTTTTGGCACTCATCTCCAATGTGTTCTGTAACGTATCTCTTCACATCATTTGGGTTCCTACAGCTACATTGAATCTCGTTCGTGGGCAGGATAGGCTGATCTATAACTGTGTTAACAAAACCTTGACATGCTAGATAACATAAGTAAAGATTTCACTGTCAAGGGATATGGGGCAACTCAAAGTTTGGAAACATAGTTATGAGTTCCAGTAATACTTCTGCCGCATGGAATTACAAGCACGGGCTTAACCATTCACATGGTCATGAATAATCTAACAATGCTTGAAGGCTTTGATCCTGGTACTGGTACTATACTACATAGGGTGAAGGAGCCAAGAGAACCGTTGAACTTCTTGAGTGTCAAGTTGTTCTCGTGGGTAATGAAACCAATGCTTGAACAGCTGGGGTTTGTTGTAAATGACCCTACGTAGTGGAGAGTAGTTAAGGTAGCTGCCATGATACTAACTTGCGTACCATAGGTAGAGGCCACTGAAGCAGATTATTTCTCTTCCACAATGTAATTAATACTACCAGGGATCGAAGGAGAGTTGGCCATGGTGATGGGGTGGATAGAAGAGAAACCGTCGACTATGAGAGTTATCCAAATGAGAGTCTGTATGGAGAATGTTTCGGGTAGAAATTTTGCCAGCAAAATAACGTACATACTCAGGAATATGGCAAAGAATGATCTCTACGTTAGGTTTGTGAACATGATCTCTGGGTTGATTTACAACAAAGAATAAGCACAGAGAATGGTAGAGGTCTGATCCTGTAGGAAAAGAAGAGTTCAGAATAGCGAAGGGTGATTTTTTAAGCGAACACTAGAGTGAAATAAACATCAAGTACATTTTATTAATGAGATATTCATATAGATACAATGCTCATTATTATTAGATTTATATTCATAGATGAACGATACTCATAGAAATACAATGTTCATGACCATTTAGATCTTTCTACCAATATGTTTAATCTCTTCGACTATAATTCATATTCTTTACCATAATCTTTATATATTAAATATTTAACAATCTTAAATAAAAATATGTATAATAAAAAACTATAAAATATTAAAACATTTAA
>APFE030597974.1:33050-108616 GCA_000404065.3 Pinus taeda
AAGGAAGCAAATTAGTTTTTAATTCATTTAGAAAGAGATCATTTTTATTTCTATCAAATATTAAGTTCTTTTGGCTGTAGGTATTATTTTCTGTGGGAACTCTATGCATGACAAAATTGAGAGTTATAAGTAAAGGCCTATGATCAGAGTCAGGTTTGTGGTCGTTTAAGATGTCAAAATTAATTATTTCATTGTATAATGGGAGATCGGAAATAACGTAGTCTACCACATTGCTACCAAGTCCATGGATGCAGGTCATCTTGCTGGAATTGGGCCACTTCTTTAGACCGTTGCAAATTATGAGATCCTGAGCACTACAAAGCTTGACTAGCTTTGATCCAAACAAATTTTCCCCGAGGTCTTCAGAGCTCCTTTTGTACCTACTAGCTAGAGTAGGGTCTTCGTCTAACCAAAGAGGATTAGGGTTGGAATGATTGCTTAGAATAATAACTTGGTTGTTTGAAGTTCGAGCATTAAAGTCACCTATTAAAAGGATATTACCATCATTCCTTAGGCTAGAAATATCATTCTCTAAACCATTGTAAGGGTTAGTTTTATCTAGATTCTTCTTCTTATAGAAGTTAGAATTGATGGGGGGGAAATAACATATTTCTATGTAAGACTTTTTATTATTAATATCTCTGATCTCTATCCAACTATATTGGTTTTGAGGGTCATTTTAATAAATCCTAGCATGGGGGGAGATGTTCTTCTTAATGTAACAAGCTATTTGCCCAATGCCTCTACGGGAGGATCGCTTGTTCCAGGTAGACCATAGCGCAAAGCCATCTATGTTAGGGACCTTAGATTCTTCGTGCTCCCAAGTTTCCAAGCAAAATAATATCAACATCATTTGAAATCCAACTTAGCTTAGGGCCTTTGTTCCATGGGAAGCCCCGACAGTTCCAAGAAAGGATCCGGAGCATGTTTAATTGCTATTGATTACTATCTTTTTGGTTTCTATCTCGAATAATGGCTTTTCTATTTCTGATTATTGCCCATTTTCCTTCCTTTCTAGCTTCTTTTACCTTTTGAACCTCCTTTCTTAATTCTGCTTGATCTTCTGGAATGAGATCTTCATTTATGAATATTCCCGTTCCTTTTAGACTTGAGGTTTTACTAAGTATGTCGTACTTGTGATCAGTGGAGCTCACCTTTATGCGGATTAGTCTTCCTTTATTCTCGGTTAATTTTCCCAACCTTGTTGCTTCTAAAATCATACATCCCAAAAAGCGTTTCGTTCTCAAAATCCTACATATAAAAAGAATCCAATCTAAAATCTCCTAAAGATATTATAATAGCTCTTAACAAAATAAAACCAGTAAGGAAATAAAATAAGCTCCAGACTCAACTATTACAACTTATAATAATTAAAATTAAATACTATAATATTAAAATTAAATAATATAATATTAAAATTATATATTTATTAAAAATAATTATTTTTTTAAATATTATTTTAAAAAATTAGTATGTAATAAGATTTGAAAACTTTAAAAAATTATTTAAAAAATCATTTTCTTTTCATTAAAAAATCAAAATTCAAAAATTTTTCAACTAAAACACAAATTCTATCCTTTTTAATTAACTCTAAACAATAAATTATTTTAAATAAATTAATGTAATTAAAATAGAAAAATTAATATAAATGGTTACTATCAATTATTATCGATTATCATCTGCATTATAATAATTTTTTTACTACTAATAAGTATCACATTCACCTACACTTCTCTTAACAAGTTTGAACAATTTCCTCACGTTGATGCTTCTTGCTTCCTACATTTCCTACACAAACACTCACACTTCCTTTAACAGGTTTGAACAATTTACTCACGAAAGAGCAATTGAATCACATGTTTGAAATTAATAATGCCTATTGCCATCATTCGAAATTGACATTTTATATGAAATCCAACTTTTGATTTGTTGTGGAGAAGTCATGAATAGAGGCTTTGAAAGGATGCTCACTTTTCGTTGACATCTGTGTACAATTTTGAAAGGTCGCCGCTTATGGCCTCAGACCCTAGACCCTAAACCCTCCATGGTAATAAAAAGTCCTCAACTGTGTATATATATGTTTTTATACATATTTGTATTAAATAAATGGCTCAAACTCAACACCTAAATTTCAATCTTTTATCACAAATCTCATCAAATTCTAGATTAAAAAAAAAATAATAACCATTTCTTTCAAATATTTAATAAAACCCTCTAATTTATGATTTATTTAATTGACATTTGTATTTTCATAACCATCTAAATTCAAATCCATAAGAACCTAGATTCATATCTATATTAACATGCCAGCACACTGAATGCCAGTTAACACCCCCATAATCTGAAGTGATTACCAGACACCACCATGGTCAGGCAAACTCCACCCTAAACAATGCAGGTTGTGGTTCACTTCACTTCAACCATACATATATATATACTTACTGGCTGGCAATTTTAGAATGAGAATGAAGATCAATACAACAATATTTACTTACCTATCACCACAATATAAGTCCCAATAATATGTCCACTATCTAGTATCAACTATGCAGTCTGGTTATCCAAGAAATGAGCCATGATGGCGACATTATTTCTCAGGAAGCTAACTGTATAATCTGGTCGCCCAAGAAGTACAGCATACAGTAATATTCCCTTATAGAAGTGGAATCCACCGTCATGATGAGAAGTGTATATATAAATTATATATAAATCCTTTGGCGTTGATTATAGGTGGAATGCAGAAAGGCGGATCTTTGGAATCGTGCGAGTCGGTAACTTTTAAGCGCAAAAGCCACAGAACCAACACGTGAAGCGCTCTCATAAGTTTCGTATGGCGATAAGTTTAACAGCGCTTTAAAATAATTTATCGTCTTTTGCAGAAGTTTTTTGGCAGCTTGCAAAATTGCGGGCTCTGCTAGGAAATGCGTATACAGGCAAATTTTTGGCCCATTCAGAGTAATATCACGTGTGGTGGGAATATGTGGCCTTACGGTCGAGCACGGGATTCGCAGAAGTTGCAGGGAAACCCTTATCGTGTGTCGTTTTGCGCATCAGAGATTCAGGAATATCTAAGGATGGCATCTGTACGCACGTCGCACCATGGGCACAGTTTGGTATTTATGAAGCAAAATCCACCATGAATAGAAATTTTTAGAATTTTTTTCAAACACATTAATAGGTCTACAGTATCGGGAAAAAAACAAAATTATACCTTGACCTAATATATATAAAACCATTGTAGTTAATTGCGACTAAGTGCTTGCATGGCACTTTTAGCTTCTTCGTAATTATCAGCACTTTTGGCATCTAACGTTCATATATATTTAGTACTTCTGCAGAATTTAAAAAGCCATTACCCATCGCTAACAAGTCTACAATTACCCATCACTAGGATCTCTAACAAATAGTGTAACTTTCTATTAAACCGAGTGAGTTTGATTTTGATGTGATAAAGTAATCTATGGTCCTATCCAGTGCAGCTTAACTAAATAGGGAAGATTCTAAGTTTCAGAGCTTTGGGGTAGAGGTTAACAATTTTTAATTTAGGATTTTATTAATTACGATGAGGAAATGAGAATTCTAGGGATAAATTTTAAATGGGTGAAGAAATTTTCTATAAAGATAGATATATGCTATCCATTAACATGGCAGATCTCTGGTTTGTTAAAAAATCTTTAATCAATGTATCTTTTTTCATTTAATAAATATGGGAAATATTAAGTATGATTGGTTGACTGTTTTTCATTTTGTTTATTGGATGGGAATAAAATAATATTATAAACACCCTACACTAAGTTAATAATTAGTTCAGTACTTTTTTATCTTGTCCATGGCATAAGAATAAAATAATATTTAATAAACAAAATGAAAATGCACTAAGTCAATAATTAACTCAATACATGCACTAAACCAATAATTAACTCAGTAAATAGGGCTTAAATAGGGCTTAGTATTTGTCCAATAATTATTGCTTCTTAATGTTGACTTTCACATTCTATATTGTACAGCCAGTTTATATCTATGTGTCGTATACCTGGTTGCACTAATTTTTTTTGGGAATTTGCATACATAATCAGACATTTTTAGAAACTAGGAACTAGGGTTAATATGCATGTTACAGAATGATAACGGGAACTTCCAGTCCAAGTCATTTCAAATTATTTTCATAACTAGTTGATTGAATGGCTACTTTTTGCAGAAAACGATTTGCTTAGCAATGCAAGGCAGTGAGAATTTCAAAGACGATGAATGTTTAATTGTCAGATAAGATGTTTAGCGATGAACCTCATCTAAGCAGTAACCGTAAACACAATCTCAGGAAACTATGTTCTTTGAAGTATTCTGATAAGCTAGTTGTACGGCCATAGCTCCATCATAAACATATGGAGGATAGAAGTTGAGAATAATTAGCCCGCAGGGATTCATAAGTAATTTTTTAAAAAGAACATTGGAGTACAGATTCTGAAATAGAAAAGCTTCAATGGAATAAAATGGTTTGTTCTTACATTTTTTCTCATTTTGTGACACTGGTTTTGTTAGATAGGTTGAATGGAATATATAACTTCCAGTCACACGACTTTGGCAGATGCAAGACGAAGATATCTATACTTGTTTTAGATGTTTTAACAGTGATTTCTAGATCATGGCTTGTACATCTATATAGTCAGATCAATGAACTTGTCAACTTTCATCAGGTCAAAGTAGGCTATGAACGCTGCCCAAAAAACTGTTCACCCAGCCCTAAATGGTTTTCTCCACTATCTTAAGCTTTGATTTAATTGAAACTACTTGCACACAAGTTTCAAGAGTCACAAAATAAAATATCAGAATGATACCTGGAGAAAAGAGTCCCACAATCGCATCTATATTCTCTGGTACCACAAGTCTTGGAGTGAGCTTTCCAATCGGACTGAACAGCATATCTCTTGGCACACTTTTCACACTTCCATTTCTTTTCTCCATGCTTTCTGCAGAAATGTTTCTTTATACCGGTGAGAT
Source organism: Pinus taeda (assembly GCA_000404065.3). Lineage (NCBI taxonomy): Eukaryota > Viridiplantae > Streptophyta > Pinopsida > Pinales > Pinaceae > Pinus > Pinus taeda. The sequence goes on from APFE030597974.1 coordinate 38,049, forward strand.
CCCCAAGAGCCCTGGATGGATCGTGGTGGACACAGGTGGGTTCTGGACACAAATAAACCCTCCTCCTAATTTCTTTAGTGGTTCTCTGCCTGAGCTTCCACGGGAGATTATGCCCCCTCCTGTGCAGTTGCAGGTTTTGTTCTCTCTGAAAACCTTTGTTGCAGACTTCGCACACAAATCTGTTTGTGGCCATGAGAGTCTTGGGGGATAGGGCGATGATTTCGGCATCTGGGTCTGCAAAACCGCACAGGTTACAAACAGTTTCATATCAAAAACCCAAAAAGGAAAACAATCCTAGTCACGTAATATACAGTTTTTTTATATTCACAGGCCATGATTTAAGACCAATGAGTCTTCAGAGATATAACGATATAAATTCTACGGTTGCAAATGTTTTTCTATATCTGGTTAGATTGAATTAGGCCTTGGAACTCATTAAAACATCTATGGAGACAGCAACGACAGCGTTAACTTCATTGCTATCCTTTCCATTAAAATCTATTTGAGGATTCATACTGCTGGAAGACTTCTTTTTTTCCTTTTTTTTCAGTTCTGATCTAAATATGTATCTCAAATTTCTCAAACTTGAATCCTAATGAGGACTCCATATAGTTTACACAATCTCTGACGCAATAAAACCTATTTTGTGGATATCACCAATGAGTTTAGTATCAACAGACAGATGGGTTTTTTCTAATATATCTCAATTATCAAATATTTATCCATATCTACATGTTTTGCTTGCCTGGTGTTCCTGGAAGATTTCTCTTTCTCTTCACAGTAGTATTGTTCTGCCCAGTGTTTGTTGCTGCAGCTGCTGTTGTTTGCTGTTGTTCTTGGTGGGGGTGCAACATGTTATGCTGATGATCTTGGTCTTTACTGACAACAGAAGAGAGCTTTGGAGAACTGGACATCGTGAAACCAGGTCTCTTGGATCTGCTAGCTGCTAATTCCTTTGTCACTTATTCAATAATCAAACTGGACAAACATCAATATCATCATCAACTACAAATGTGTGTATATTTGTGTTTTTTTTCTTTTTCTTGCTCTCCATCATAAATTTCCGAAATCATCACTCTCTGATTATGGTTTCAACTTTCTAGTGCTCCTCCGAAGAGCATGATGCCTGCAGCTTTTCTTGGCCATATATATTTCTTTTTACCCTTTATTATCATTATTATTTTTTATTTCTTTCCATAGCTTGACTTATTCCTAATCCTTTTTCTCCTCTTCCTGCTGCTGTTGTCACGCAGAGTGTCTGCCTCCATGGGGCCATGGGCCGGGGCCACAGCCCTGAGGGACCTCACCCTCTCCTCCTATAATATCCTATCTTTATCCACAACAGGACAAACCATCCTTCTCTACCTTTCTGAATGATCGACGTATAAAACCAGTTTCTAACCTCCACTCACACCAAATTACAAACCAAACTATCAGAACATACTATTTAATAAATCCTGTTTTTTGAATTAACTATGAAGGCTATCTCTGTATTATAATATTGCCTCTCAAACTCCCAACAACGAATTTAGCTGCTGCTGCCTCCTCCAGTTTTTATCTCTGGCTATCTTTTTATTGCGCTCTCTTTCTTGGGTTTTCAAACAAAATTTCATATGATTTCAATCTGCATTTCTATAGAATTTTGGAGTGATTCCTGCAAGACCAGATTGTGAGGCAGGCGAGAATATTGTTGAGGTAGAGCGGGGCCACTCACGCCAAGTTCGGTTTAGCTGTCTTTGTGGATGACGTATTATAGTTAAACTATTAGGTATTTATTCTCTTGGACGAAAGGGAAATGCTAATTATGCACAATGGCGCTAACTTTATTGCATGACGAATTAGGTCTATTTAGGCTAGCATGGCTCTTTAATTGAAAATGTTATTTATATTATTTTTTTTTTAAATAATAATTTAAGGTTATGTATATTATAATATTAAATTTTTTTTTGTTAATCTCGAAGATTTTAATTTGTATGGTATACAATAAAAATTGGGACATCTGACTTCAAATTATGTTAAGGGTTGGTATATGCAAGTTAAAATTAAAATATTTAACATGATATTATTTTAAAGATTAGTATAGCTGTTTAATGTAACTAAGTTTCTAAAATCACTATTTTTAATATACCAATATGTAATCGAAAAACCTATCTTTTAAAAATATATAAACTATAACATCTATTTAATTTAATGGTTACACTCAATATAAAATACACTAACCCATAACAAGCTTAAATTTTAAATATTTCTTAAAATTACCAATATAAAATTCTTTAAAATAAACTTAAAATTTATATTTTATTATATTTATATAATAAAATAAAATTGTAGAATTCAATACATCACTTAAGTATTTGAGGATACTCAATATAGATTATCTCCTACTTCTTTTGAAATATTTCAGGAAACTCTTATTTAACCTTGTACATTGCAATTAGAGATATGATCCACGAGGTTCCCAATTGATAGTAGGAGTGATTCTAGTGATATTTAATTCTACTGGTATTTAAGGATTCATATTAAAGTATTTTACAGTGATTGAAAGTATTTTTACAGTGATCGAATAAGGCATATGGAGATTACAAAGTGCTTAAACAAAACTCTTGCAGGTAAAAGTTTGTGTACATATTTTGTTCTCTTTGAAGGTGTTTACAGAGATGGGCGAGTGATTTACCTGGAAATTTCATGTAAAGAGTTATTCGCATATTTTTATAATCTTTCAAGGTAGGAAGAATATTGTCATTTCATATTTTATTTTCATAAAATATAAGCTATTTATGTTAAAGGGTACTAACCTCTAAAATATAAATTAATTTTCTTATAATTTATATATTAAATTATTTTTGATCAATTTATATAATAATTTGATAAAAATAAAATAGAATTTGAGATAATTTAAATAAAATAATTAAATTTAAAATATTTTAATAAATTATATATTTAATATAATCCTTAAAATATATAATTTAAAAAATCATTACAATTTTAATAATTAAAATAATATCATAAATAAATAATTGAAAAAAATAATTATAAGGAATTTGATAAAAATGATTATTAAATATTTTATCAATTTTTTAATTTAAAATATATAAAAAACATTTTAAGGTTGAAAGTTTTATAATGAGAAATAAATGTTATATATGTATAAAATATATTAATTATCAAAAAATTTACATCAACTATGATCTTTTCTTTTTTTTAATTTTTAAAATTATTTATAATAAAATAATATCAAATATACATACATAAAATGTGTGTACATGTTTATTTTTTATTGAATTGAGAAATGCTTAAATTTAATGATATATTTGTATATTAAAAAATCAAAATGTACTTATAGTAAGAAAGTTAAAATAAACAAATTTATAAACAAGAACCTAAATATTATGAATAATGGTTTATTAAATAAATTTAAATATTTAAAATTATAGTATGTTAATTTAATATATAAAATATAAAAATAATTAAGTAATATTTAGTAGATTTTTAATAAGGTTTTTAGTTTTAAATTACTTTTTTAATTACAAATATTTTTATTTTTTTTATGCAATCAAAAGATTTGAATTTTTAGTTTGTCTTTTTATGGTTGATCTTTTTTTTTATTGGAGAAAAAATGGAACTCTTGAAACATGTTTGTGATCTAATCATAAATATTTTTGGAATATAATTTGTGTAATATGGGCATCTTCCTTTAGCCCAACACCTAAGGAGAGTTCATCTATCCATGTAGTTATCCAAGCCAAAAATTGTGGGGTGTTCATCCTTTGAGAGTGCAACCTTCTAGCGAGATAGCAAGTCTACCAACCTAGAGAAGGAGGGATGCTACTCCCTTGAGGGCATATCATTCTAGGGGAATTTGTCATTAGTTAATTAATTGTTATGTGGGTCAATTAGTTAGGGAATTAATTTCTAGTCTTAAACTATGTGCATGCACATAAAATATGGTGTTTAGATGCACATAGATGTTTTGGATTTCTAGATTCATAACCACAATACCTACTTCTAAACTTGCCTAGCTATGATTGAAGAGTAATTCCTCCTCCTTTTACGTAACGACTTAGAGGTACTTGTACAATCTTGGTAGAAATCTCGCCCAAATTTTACCAATATGTGGACATGAAAACTTAAGTTTACAACAACACTCCTACTGACATAACTACATGGGGTTCCTTGTGGCAAGCCTTAATAGGGTGATTTTATCCACCCTGTTGCTTATCTAACCTATTTTTCAAGTGGCTATAGTTGTGTCAAGATATGAGGAAAGTTGTTTGGTATTTTATCAAAGTATTCATTAAGCTCCACTTGTAACCACCCTCCAAGTTGATATTAGAGATCTACAACTAGTACTTTTTCTTAAATTCAATATTGGTTTTCTTACTATTTATGTAACTAAGTATCTATGTTTATTAGCACCATTCTAGAACAAGCTTTTCATCATGCCCCAGTTATTGAATGCAAATCTGACAAGTGACCTAGATTTAAACCATTTCATAACCCTAACAGTAACTATAACACTAGCTCCTACCCTAACACTTTTAATTCCATAAACCCTCATCCATTGCTAGCACAAAATTCCTCTATGCATAACCCTCACACTAATTCTTTCTACCCCCCATGATGGTGCCACTATCACAAGACCCAAACATATGATTATTTGAATATTGATTATTATAGCTACAAGAAACATCTAAAACCTTATATTCTAATGAGAAAACCAGTGCTTTTTTCATGGTCCCTTCCTCATTGAACCTTCTCCCACTTCTAAAATTATTTCTCTTTCCAATCATAATACCACTAAACCCTCCTTAGTTTTTATGACACTTGAACAATATCACTTAGCTCTAGTATTGTTCTTTACTCACAACTTCCAAATAGAAGACCAATTAGTGACTATGATCCTTGATAATGGAAGCCAAAAGTACCTCATTTTTCAAAACTTAGACAAATGTTTATAGTCTCCTACTACCTCACACCCCTCACCTTATCAGCTAGGCTAGATCCAACAATGCCTCCCACATCATATCGTTAAAAATTAGTGTGTTGTAACATCTTCCATCAAACCCTTCGAGGACAGGTAGATTATGATGTACCCTATGAATAGCAATAACAATGTACTACCCTATGAATTCCAAAAACAATACTTACTTGCTCTTGAAATATGAAAACAAAATTAATCTTACTTTTTATGTGATTCCTCTTCCTCTCTTAGCTACCTCTTTGCAAGTTTCTCAATACAAATGTCTCACTTTCATAGTTTTTCCTCATCTCAATCCCCAACAAGAAATATCCTAGCCCCATTCTTAGTTACTCCTTCCAACATCAACCAACCTATAGACCCTTGAGCTCCATCACCAAATCCATTCTTCCCCCATTTCATGCTTAGTAATTATTTTTTCCCTTAGACCCCTAGTGCTCTCTAAATGCCTACATCTACAGAATACAATGCATAACTACGAGTTTCTATCAAGCAATAATATGTTTTTCATATTCAAGGCAATCAATAGAAGACACATACATTAATGAAACCTCTTCAAACTTTAGGTTGCTTAGGAAATTGTATTCACCCACTATCACGGAAAATTTTGAGGATATAAATTTATCTTAAAGTTTAGAAACTTTGTCCACTTTCACTAGTCCAAATATGCAATCTGTAAAATGTTTGGAAATTTGTAAAAATATTCAAATTTATAATCATTTGTATATTATATATAAAATTTTGGGAATTTTCAAGTTAAAATAATTGTATACTGTAAAATTTAGGTGAATCATTCTTAGAAAAAATGGAAATAAGTGAATGTTTCTTTTGGAGAAAACATAGAAATTTAGTCCACTTGCAATTATTAGCCCCTAAAATTTTCCCTACCCATCATTAGATGCAACATATCACAAGTGTATGCATTAACCTCTTCTCTACTTCAAGAATAACACTCCTCTTCTCACAATAGCATCTCAACATTTGATGGATAATCCCTCTAGGTATTCTTGTCTTTCTTAGTTGGCACTTGCACATAAGTCATTTTGTTTACGTTATATAACCTTGGATTCATATTTGAGACGCCAACCTCCAAAGCATCTATCATCATTTTTGTCTATAATTCACATGGGACATTGTACATAACATCCTCTAGTGTTATAGGGCCTACCACTACCCCTTTGCCAAACAACTAAATGTATCAAATATACAATTCCATGACATATTATTTGCAATTGTCATAAATAACCCTCACTTTCCTCCACTTTGGCACATGTTATCCACCTAGCTATACCCAAACAATCACATATATGATTGGATTAAAATCCTTGAAGCCTTAGCATAACACCTCTAGGCTACAATACACACTCTATTGTGGATCATGTGCACTTTAAGGATACCTACTACACATTTGTAGTTCAATAGTAGCAATTATCACACCACAAGCACATCAACCTAGCACCTCCTGGCTTCTTTCATGCACACATGTATGCATCATCTTCACATTCCAATGCTAGGTTGAGCATGATCACTTGGAATTACAACATTCTTGAAAAAACAACATTTTTTATCCGAGGGTTCATATTTTTGTAGCATCAACATGTTTAGATAAGGAATATAACAACCACACAATCCTTATGGTTTTTTTCTTCCCCTAGTCACTTTTATATATAGGGAGACATGGGATGTTCATTAACAAATTCGTTGTCTTCCTCAACCATATAATGTTTCCTATGCCCATTTATCTCTCTACAACCCATTAGTTCCTTACCACTACACTTATTGAGTATTCTTTATTGTACCTATTGTACATAAAAGATCTCTCATACCACATCTTTCAATTATACATTCTTAATCTATTTTCCAAAATAATTCAACAAAGTAAATATAAATCATATCTAATAGAGAAATATCCATTAAAAATATGTGGTTTGAAAATAGTAAATATTTTACAAATTTTTATATACAATTATACAAAATTATTTAATTAATTAAATTAATATGTTTAATTTGGATAACTAAAATTTAAACATAAATACAATTATACTTAAACCAATCGGCTATAGGGAAATACCATTCAATGGGTTATCATATGTTTTTCCATTTATTTATTTTTTTGTGGTATGGTTTTAAAAGTTAGGAGAGAAGGGCCTCACTTTCACTCATGATCGTTTAAACTATTTTGAGTTATATTAATTTTAAATATCGAGATTAATTTTTATAAGAAATATAAAATATTTTAATTTATTATATTAAATTTTATGTATTAAATTTATTTTATTTTTTGTTTGTCAATTGGTATGAGTTTATTATAGATTATATTAAGTTTAATTTGTGTTTTGAAAAATTGTGACTTAGGAGTATTTAACCATCAAAATCATTTGGATATGGCATTTGGCCTAACCACACTAACTCTTGACATGATTAAATTTTTATCCACAGAATTTCGAACCAAGGACCTTCACATCACATAATGACTTAATAATACATGTTTTATATATTTTCATTTGTATTATTGATATCAACTATTTTTTTTAATGTGGATAAATTTAAAGTATTATTTGTCAAGATTGTTAATACCATTCTCAGATCCATCATTTAAATGAGTACATCTTATAAGAAGGAATTTTAACTAAAAATATACTAATCATCCCATTGTTTCCTTCTTCAAAACTTTTGAAATCAATTTATAGCTTTTATAAAATCCAAATAAAATTATTGCATCTTCAAATTTAGCAATTTATAATAACCCTAACATTATAAATTTCAATCAAGATGTTAATTGTTTACAAGATGCCTGAGTAATACTAAATATCTATCCTGGATGCGGGTGACACGACGACAGTAATGGAGGTGCCACTTGCCAGTCAGGGGCGGCCCCAAGTTTCATGATGCATTCAATGCAGGTACGCCGCCATGGAATATAGGGCGGGGTTCAACCTGGAGGCACATTCAATGTGCCATTCTTGCCATAAGCTCGTCTGCAATGAGTAGTTATGGTGATCGAGGTTCGAGGTATAGGTTCGTTGGTTAAATCAGGTGATGATGAGGCTCAATTCATGTTGGATCATTTGCAGCCCTCGGCCTTTGATGCTCTGTGCTTGCTGTTTCATGCTCAGGCTCCCGCCTGCTCACCCGCTCTCAGGGAAGCCTCACCATCCTTCCCTCGGCTCGTTGGTCTCTGTTCTGAAAGGAAAGAAGACTGTGAATTGGCGCCCCTCCCCTTCTCTGCCTCCGCCTCAATTCCGTCACCCTCTCGGCTCCTTCTCCTTGGCTCTGATCAAAGCATGGTCAGGCCAAGGCAGCGTCCGCCTTGCCGTCGAGGCTCGGCCAGGGGGAGTCTTCTAGGCCTCCTGCTCCGATTCCTAACCCCTATCGCTGCCGGTGCTACTGCCATGGCTTCCCTGACACCACGCCAATTCAGGCCAGTCAATTTGTGGATGCCCGTTGCCCTGACCCTTCAGCACCTTCACTGGCCTTTGGGTCGGCCATCTTCACCTTCTGCAGCTCACTGGACAGGCCTCGCATTAACGCTCATGTGTCGGTTCTCTTCCTGGATGAGGCGCCTTCTGACAGTGAGGAGCTCAACGGCAAACAACAGCAGCACCAGAACAAGGACTCGGAATTTGCTGAAGAAGTGCCAGGGTGAGTTGCTGAGCCAGGTCCGATGTTGCCGGAGGTGTCAACTTCCAAAGCAAAGGAGGACATCCCGGTTCCCCAACCTGCTGCAGCGGAAGATGAAGAATCTTGGGGATGCCCAGTGGTTGAAGAGGAGCCGGAGCAGTAGCCAGCCCTCCGCTCAGCTCCACCGTCTCCAGCCCCCTTCAGGTCCTGTTTTGGCTCTTGACTTTTACAATTTCTCTGTCTTTCTGGTCTTGTCTAATTTCATCCCGGCGTGGGATAATGTCAATAGTTTAAGGGTCGTGTCAATTACTGCCCCTAGGCGGGTTAATCTGTCTATCTGGTCCTGTTTTCAGATGCCCCTGCGCGGGATCACCATGTTTGCAGCTGGTCGCCCTTGCATGGGTTCAGTATGTCTGCAGTTGGTCGCCCCTGCGTGGGTTCAGTCATTTTGCAGTAGGTCGCCCCTAAGTGGGATCACTAGGTTTGCAGTTAGTCGCCCCTGCGTGGGTTCAGTTATTCTGCCTGAAGTTGGTCGCCCTTGCGTGGGTTTTGTTATTTTGTTTAGGAGGGGTCATTTTCTGGAGAGTTTCAGTCCCCCCACATGGGCTGATTCCTGGCTCAGGAAGCCGACGCCTAGTCTCAAGCGGTGACACCTCATGACTGTAATGTTCTGCCTGTTGATGGATTAATAGAATAGTTTTTTAGCGAGAAAAAGAAAAAACTAAATATCTACCATAAATTTCAATCAGAATGTTAATTGTTTACAAGATGCCTGAATAATACTAAATATCTACCATAAACTAAATGGCAATTATGTACAAGGTGCCTCGAGTGATACTAAATATCTACCATAAGCTAATAACTAATCTCTTGTTAAAATATTTATTTATGGATATGAGATGAAGTTCAAAAATATATAATAAACATATATTCATCATGTATTTTATAAATTACATATGGTTAGATTATAGGAATTAAGTATAGATGAAAGGCACAAAAGAACCACATGAATGGAAGTATCATTTAACAATTATAATAGAAAGCTATTAAATGAAAATAATTGTATTTTTATTGGAAAATAATTGTATTTTAATTGGTGTTGAAAGTTTAAAAATATTATAGTATTTACTTATAGTTTTTATTTGAATTAAAGATTTTTTATAGGTAAATTATTTAATTTAGTTTTCTTTGGTAAGTTTGGGTGAGATTATATCATCATTATTTCTGATATTTCTGCAGAGAATTGAACCAGTGACTTCATTTTATTGATGAATATCTTAACAGAGCACCCAATCACCATCTATCTTATCTAAAATGACGTAGACACCCAATTTAATTTAATATATATAAAATCCCGGCTTTTTCATTTAATTTAAATCCTTCAATAAACATTTTATTTAATTATCATTAATTTTATATCTCACACAAATTAAACTGATTCTTAACTTCTAAGTTCCAAACCAAAAAAATTATAATTAATTACTTAACACAATATGAAACGACTGCACATTTAAGTGGACAATCCAAACGCTGTAACCACCCACGCTGATACAAACATCCAAGGAAAAAGTAAAGTTTTGACTCTTATGTTACCTCATCGTATCTCCTTAGTCATGGAATAGGGCACCACCCTTTTAAAAATTGGCTTCGCTGATCTTTACCCTCATAGATATAGGCTTGGATTATCTTGAAGCCAAATAATCAAATGTTAAACCTTTTAAACTAGCCAATACTTACCTACGTGTCTAAGGATACACACATGACTAGGGAGATGAAGAAACAAACACTGCACGTTATAACGCCTCCACGTGGTGAGAAAAAATAGCCTAGGATATTTGCTTTAAAATTAAGATTGGGCCAAATTCAAATGCAAAAGATCAGCTGTCTTTCAGCTAGCCCCTGGTCCAACAATAGAAAAAGGACACTAGATAGTTTCCAAAAAAACAAAACATTGACCATGTCATGGTCTTTTAATAGGATTCTTCTGAAAAAAATTGTGGTGGTAGGAGGACTATGCGAGTCTTGGGTAAGATAGACTCTTAAATTACTATATACTTCGATATCTCAAGGGATTTGTGAATAAGTGAATGCACAAGAGCTACCTTCTCCTTAATGTCTCTCACTCCAAAAATCATTCGAAGTTTACTAAGATAAATTAAAATGGTTTGGAATATCCGCTAACATTGTTTGGTAGGAATATATTAACTTGACACCATCTCATTGTTTAGGTTTCAATGGAACTAGATCTGATTCTAGTGAAATCATCATAAATACATCAAGCTTAGGAAGTTAGTTAGGGGATACAATTTAATTTATCGTATGAAATTATTAAGATATGTTTTTAAAAGTGATTGTCTTTTTTAAATTGGCAAAGTGTGTAAAGAATTGGATGTTCAATTTAGTGGAAGATTTTATTCGAAACATTTCTATAGTAAATATTTACAATAAGAAGTTAATTAAATATAAGGGAGGTTTACAACGTGTGAGAGGTTAATTAAATGTAATATAATGAAAATTTATAATGGGAAATTAATTAAATATAGTGAAGGTTTATAATGTGATATTAATCAAATATAATGAAGAATTATAATGAGAGACTAAATATAATGAAGGTTTATAATACGAAGATATATTTTAGTCAAAGTTCATTTGCTATATTAGCATTTTAGTTTCCGAACACTTGAACATAGATTTTTCATGTGATTTTTCTTAATATGGTTTAATGAAAATTTTAAAAGCATGGACAAGGATGTATGTACATCTTTTGTTTTTGCATAAGATGGTACTTTACCTTTTGTAAATGTTTAATGATTAATCATGTGGATTGGATCACTCTCTATATAAGTTGTATAAAAACATATAGTGTTATATTAATCTAAATTCTTTTCTAATAAGAGGTAAATTTCCCTTTTGAATGTTTTTTATAAAATTTTGACAAAATCTCTTGCCGTGTAGATTGGGTGTATTATATCCAAATGTTGGCATTCATGTCAACAAGGCCTTAATATTGTTTGTTATATCATTAATGTCAACCTGATGATGGTAGCTCTCATGACTTGTGATGGGTGATCATTGTTTTGATGCAGATATGTTGATATGATGCAAAGATGTTGATCCATGCAGAGGTGTTTGGTCAACTAGGTCATCATGATATTGATTTGATGCAGAGGTGTTTGACCATTATTCTGATGTCTTGATTCTTGCAAAGTACATGTTTGGAGGCTTTTTCATCTACATCAAAGACTTGATATGGGTTTTTAGAGGTTCTATAGGTTCAGGAGGTGATTGAAGAGGTTGATGAACAAGGTTTGGAAGTTTTGAAGTTGAGATTGGTGTCACTTGGTATATGCCCTGTAATTATGAGTCTATACCTTGTACTGAGTCATAAGTATGTTGTCTGAAGTTTTTATGATGTGCCATGGTGTCAAAATGCTCTCAGAAGTGTGTCAAAGTTCTGGACTGAGAGGAGAATGTTTTCCCTAAATTGAGTTATAGTATCTAGGAAATAGACACGCATAGAGAAATTGTAGGCTCTCAATCAGTGGGAGGCCAATGGAAAGGGAGTGAATATAGTGTCTAGGAGCTAGTAGTCATCCTAGAGACTGCGTTTGTAGGTGATTTTCTTCGGATTATGTTCTTGTGATAGGCATTTTTATTGGGTTTTCTTATTGTTTTGTTCGAGATTTTTGATTAAAAAACGGTCAGAAAAGGTTAACCGTCATCTAGAATGTGATTAATTCAAAGATGAGGAGGTTTAGTGATGGATATTGATTGCACCCTCCATCAATTATAAAATCTCATAGTGTGAAGAAGAAGAAGTTGGATTGAGAGAGAGTATATGTTATAGGTTTGCAGAGTTAGAGATTGGATAAAAGCTTATTCTTGGAGCATATTTTAGAGGATGATGGAACTACAATAGATCTACATGTCTAATCTATTTGTGTTACAGATTGTGGCTCCCAATTGCTGCTAATATGGAGAGGAGAGTTATTATTGTAGTTGCTATAGTTTTAGATCAGAGTTGATTTTGTTGATGCATTTTTGTTGCAAGGATTTTATTGGAGAGAATTTTATTATGGCTTAAATATATGAGTTTTATATGGCTACATGAGTTTTTTTATGCTTGAGTGTGTAGATCAAATTGTTATTATGTGTTGTAGCAGGGTTTTGTTTTCTTAAGAAAAATTTGAATGAGATTTGTTTTAGAGTTTTGAATGCAAATTGGTGATTGTGTTGCAGATGTTTGATTCTATTAATGAGCATAGATTGTTAATAGTGAGTCCAGTTTTAAAATTGGATGAAAAGAGGCTCACAGTTTTGTTGTATACAAAGTATATGGGACATAGCTTGAAAATAAATGAAATGAGGTCCATGATATGTGTTGAAGGTTGGGGCCGTCAGTGAGCAAGTGGTGGCTTGCATATTCGGGGTGTAGTGACATATTTTAGGTGGTACCTTGAGAACTTGGGAGTGGTGGTTTCCATCCAAACATGATGGTTGGATAGTCTAGTGGTGTTTGGGCAAGACTTATTGGGAGTGGTGGCTTCCAGCAGGTGGTGGCCTTCAAAGTCGAGGTAGTGGTGGCTTTGTGTAGGTGGTGGCATACACCTTTCATACATGTTGTTGTTTGGAGCGAGTAGTGGCTCGCACGATTAGCAAGTGGCAGATTGCACACTAGTAGTGGCAAATGAATCTAATGTAAAATAATTTTACATAATAGAAAAGATGATGGTGAAGACTATTTGTCGATGGTGGTCTTTAACCTTGTGGTTTCCACGTCACATCTCGTGTCTCATGTGTTGTGGGTTAGTTTATGCATAAATCAGTGTTTGTGAAAAGAAAAGATAAACTTGATTATATCATAAGGAAAACTACTGATTCAGCCCCCCCTCCCCTCCACCCTCCCCCCCACTCCCAGTAGTACTCAAGGCTCTAACATCAAAAATATTTTCCCACTCTAGCAATCCTCAACAAGGGATGTTTCATTTTTGGAAGGTCCTTTATATCCTAGGAAGAAATTGAGTGGGACTAACACAGGGTCTTCACTTCGTGAACCTATGACATAGCATGTGAATTAATGGAATATTAAAGAATACCCCTACCTTCACTAGATATTAATAAATAACTTCTAAAATCATTGTTGTAAACCCACTTCCCAATACATCTTTCAAAATAAAAACCTTAATTTTTACTAGATACCCATTTTTATGTCCCTCGATACCTATAAACTCATTGATACCTTGCATCTTCCCCCAAATATCTGTAATACATGAATTTACTATTCACACTTTTAGAATCCTCCTTATGAATGAATATGATAAGTTTTAGTCAACAAATTACATATCCCCTAGGGATTGAAGTATTGGAATTGTAAACCTTTTCACTAATATTGATTTTAGAAAAATATATAATATAATGAAGTGGCCCTTAATTCTATCCATGCTCAAATAATTATGATTTGATCAAATTTTTCCTCAAAAGTCTCAAGAACCTTTTCTTAGATGTCTATGCCTACTTCCCTCCAATAAAAAAAGTATAATTCAAAGAAAGTGTAAATGCTTAAATCCAATGAATAAGGATGTCTATTAGCCTCAATGTTGTGTATAATAGTTGTCAAAGCCTTAAGTTTTCTCATTATGTAACAAGTTAACTGGAGGAGTTTTTTTGGAAACCTAATTTAAAACTATATTTTGGGAAACTTGGCAATTCCTGCTTTGCACATGATTCCTTCACTAGTATTTATCAAAAATGGAAATCCATGAATAAAATTTTATACTACCTCCACAATAATTTTACTACATTTGGATGAAGTGTGTGTAGTGAGGAGACCCAAAGGGTTGAGTCCAATGGTAATAAACAGTTAGTTTTTCACTATTGGACAAGGTTCAATTTCTATGGTGGTTTTTCCCAAATATGGGGGATCGCCTCAAAGTAGTAGTCAAATATGCAATTACATCCAAAGATATTATATTAAATGATGTTGTGATACATGAAAAATTAGTCAAATCAAATCCCAATCCATGTTCATCAACTTTCAAAATCTTAATGGGTTAACACAACCAATATAAAATAATTATTTTAAAGTAGAATTCATTTATGAGTTCTCTGACTCTAGTCCAATTAGATTTGAGCTTAGTCGAGCTTCGTTAGACTACCAATTGCTATATATTGTGGTTGGTGCTTGAGCTTCCCTCCATTCAAATATTCTAGGGAAAATGGTTGGTTCTAAGAATGTTTTCCTCTATTATTTAAATGGAGTATAGTTTAACCATCAACCATAATATATAGTAGTTTGTAACCTAACCAAAATCAATAAAAAAATGAAGTTCAGTTGGAATCTAATCAAATATATCATCCAATGAGTTAGGCTAACTAGTTGTTGCAATGTCATTGAGCATTTGGCTAGTTCAGTGCCAACAAGTGTCTACTTTATTATTCAAATGATTTACCATGGATTTCATCCACAAATGTGAGAAAGCATCCCTTGATTTTATCAACAAGGTTTTAATATATAAATATATATATATATATATATATATATATTATATATATATATATATAAAGGTTGGATTTACTTTGTTGGCATCCCTCACTCAATGTCCCTAACCCAATAAGGAAATCATAATAAGTGATTAAGGATTTAGAGTAGGTACCATCCCAAAAGATATCACACTAAGGCTACCAAAGCGTTCCATTTGGAGCACTCCCTTTCTTCACAAGAATTTACAGATATAAATAAATCAATTTCCAATTATGGGAGTGGTTAGTGACTTGATGAGACTCCCAAACATTTAACCCTATAATCTATTGGAAACACAAATAGTCATTTCAAATTGATTGAGCTAATCTCTAATTCAATAAACTATATTTATAGTCAACCCACAATTATGTCTATAAAATTTAATATTTTGAATAGTTAATTTAGACATAATATTTTTATTTAAATAAATATTTACAAACTATATTAAATTGACAATGATGGTAATAATTGATAGAGTGCTAACAAGTGTTTCATCTATTAGTGAGGTTGGTTGAGATATATTACAAAGTCTAATTTAGAAGGGATAAAAATGTCAAATTCATGATGGGAGTCCAATTTATGAATGATCAAATATAAAAGAATGTGCAATCTAATTAGAAGTTTGTTTTTTTTAACTAAATAAAATTACAATTTCTTATTATTGAAAATTCATAAATAAATTTGATTTCCTAAAATATCATTAAAATACATCAATTTCACATATAAATATAAAATCTAATCTTAAAAAAAAAAATTGAAAACCCATCCAATTATAAAATCAATAGATGTTAAACTTACAAACTATCCAAACTTCAAACATGCCAAACTAACATCCAAATTTCTTATTTTATTTCACTAGGGTTGACCAAAAACAAAGGGTTAAAAAATGTTTCTTATAATCTTATTCTTTTAATAATAATTGAATTTACTTTTTATAATTTATTTAATATATAAATCTAAAATGTATTTATTTATTATATTTTTAGTTTTATATAATATTATTGATAGATACTCCATCTTTTAAATATATAGATAAAATATACGTATTTTCTCAAATAAACATAATTATTTCTATATAATTTATTACCTCATAGTTAACATTAAAAAAAATCATATCTAACAAAATACCATACCATGCCAGAAAAAAATCATATTATACAGACACATAACTTCTGGAAAATGTTTCTGCAAATTGAAAAAATCAGAGTCTATATTATGATATATATATTTATAAGTCAACGTTCTTTTATCGTGAAGTTGTTTACGTTCTTTTATCATAAAGTTGTTTACAATGTCATCTACGTTAATTAAATATTTATTTTTTAATAAAATAAAGTACTCCTATCGCTTTATATTTCATACATCTTGTCTTGTAAGTTAATTATTATGCAACCCTACATTAACCGACTATTTATTTGTTATATTGTGTGGCTTTTGTAAAGTGTGTATCCATATTAATAATATGTTCCATTACGTGGATAAGGTGGGAGATGTTCTGTGGGCTCTTTCTCCCTGGTTTATGTATTCCATGAGCAGAGAATCTTCAGATTAGGTATATATATATATAAAGTTTTTAGGTTTGAATATATAAAAATAAAAAAAAGGTGAAAAGGTGAAATTTTTATTTAAGAAGTTAGAGTAATACTTTTTTTTTTAATTGCAATTAGAAAAATATATGAAGGTGATGGTTTCATTTCGATATTTTTATAATGTATTATAAGGAAATTTGGACAATAATGAAGTTGAGTCACATTATCTTATATCCATACTAAAATATAAATTAGGAATAAGCAAGGCTATCAACACCTTATCTAAAATATAAATTAGGAATAAGCAAGGCTATCAACACC
Organism: Pinus taeda; assembly: GCA_000404065.3. Lineage (NCBI taxonomy): Eukaryota > Viridiplantae > Streptophyta > Pinopsida > Pinales > Pinaceae > Pinus > Pinus taeda. The sequence goes on from APFE030597974.1 coordinate 55,018, forward strand.
TTGCTTAAGGAAGCCCAAGAGAATTACATCTAAATGGATGTAGTATGAAGCCCAAGAGAATTACATCTAAATGGATGTAGTATGAAGTGAGGATGTGGGTAATTATTTTAAAATTAAAATTGTAGATTATAATTCAAAAGATAAGAAAATTCATTGTATTTTAAAGATATGAATTTTTTTTTTTTTCAAGAATATATGAGTTAATAGAGATTTTGTGGAAATTATATTAGGTAAAAGTTGGAAAGAAACAAATATAAATTGTATAAAATAAGATAGAGAGAATCTTATATACACGAAAATTTGGTTTATTGATTTATCTCACTTCAACCCTATAAACAATCATATTGGTTAATCCAACCACAGAGTAACTGCTAGAACTCCATTGTCTTTAAAATTATAGGTTGAGGGAGTCTCAATGGAGCCCCAATCGAAATATGGATAGACAAGGCATGGGTGAATCATTTGAAACATTTCAAAGATAGTAAATTGGAGTCTACACCTAAAATATATGAGAGAAAACTAATAACATATAGAAAGTAAGTTGAATCTAAGCAATAAATAGACCATGAGAAATATACTAATTACAATTTGTTTTGATAATAGAGGAAGAATATTAAGTGGTTGTCGAAAAATTTAGAAGGCTCCTCTTCTCCACCTAACTTATTGGTCATTTATTCAATGACTAAAGAGGATATTATTATTATGGCCTCCTTAGATATGTCAACATCTATCATATCCAAATATTGGGTTGGGATTGCAAATAGATTAGTCAAAATATGCCAAATATTTGATTAGGACAAGAAATAGTCTAGCTTAAGGAAGATACTCAAAAAGCACGTCATCTACCTAGAAAACTAAAGCCACGTATTTAGTTGTAGTTACAGGGAAACGCAACAATGGAAAGAAGAGTCACCACATTAACATGGTTGCAAAGGTAAATAGAAGCATAGAAAAAAGAACTAGGGTATCAAGAGAAAGGATAAGTTTAAAAAATATGAAGATCATCATGAAAGAAAATCCCACTTAATAATTTGGAATCTTATTTTTTCATAATAATGAGTAAGCATTATATTATAAAAAAATTTGTTTGAACCATATAATTTGTAAGGAAAAATGAAGGAGTCTAGCCCTAGAAAACATATAGTTTAACATTCAAAACCTCCTTTATTCCTAAACTTCCATCTCTAACCTTTATAGACTTGGTATATATACTATAATACATGTTGAAATAGTAAAATAATGGGTTAAACAACTATTCCAAATACAATAAAATATAGAAATTATGCATGTGTAGGGACTTAGTTATTAGACCCATATGAGTCTCCATTACAACATACTTAAAGCGCATCTTCACTCAGTATGAGCTATATTTTTTGCTTCACCATGGGGTTCCCTAGTTCATAATTTTTGGAGTGTGATTTGGCCATAGAAAAGTCATAAAGATAGGAGTCCATAGAGGATGTAAATTTTGGTGAGGATAAAGATGAGGAACCTTCTGAGGAAGGTTAATATGGTTTGAAATCCCTCTTATGACAAAATTCAAGAAACTCATCTTGGATTTTCACTTCAAGTATTTTTTATGATAAATTTGCATGAATGCATGAACTTTTTTTCCATTTCCCTAAGTTATAGAATATGTGATGTGGTCTCCTCTACATACTAATCCCTTACCTGATTCTCTTCCTCAAAATTCTTGTCAAGTTACTCCTATTAATATAATGATTTTGATGCACTACACTATGCTTCTAATGGCTCATGCTTGCAACATTTTACCCCTTTATGAACCTCCCATATCTTACATAGAAAAAATAAATACTTATACACTAGTAGTGAGCCATAATCACCTTAATTTTACAAACATATAATGAGAGTATTCATAGACAAAACACCCCATCCTACTCCCAATAACTCTCTATTGTTAGAAATAACAATAAAAATAGAAAGATAATACTAAACTAGGCAAAAAAAAAAAAAAAAAAAAAAAAAAACATTCCCAACACACTCACACATATACCATCATATTGAACATAATCACACATGTAAGAGGGAAATCATATGAGTTTGGGTGAGCAATGGAGCAAACTTAACTCATTAACCATTATAAACTACATGATAAGATAGATGCTCTAATATATCATAAATATCTTATTTTGTTTATAACTCATGGAAAGGAAAAGAAATATAAACCCCTCACCCCTCCATTATTTTCCTTATATATACCTTTATTCAATATACCTCTTAGATTGGTATGTGTATCCACATCCCCATTTTGTTTTCAGAAAACATATAAAATGTTTATCTTCTCAAACTCTTGAGTCATCGTGATGATTTTTAGAGAAAGTTTGGAAAATTAGAAGCTTTAAATCTATATTTGGTGGAGAAATGACCTTTAATAATATTGTCAAATCCTTAACCATTGTTGAGCCAAGAGGCTTATTCTACAGTCAAGTATGATGTATAACTCTGTCAGTCTGTCATTAAAGTTGAAATTTTGCTCATGTCAGCCAAAATAAAAAAGTTTAAAAAATATAAAAGTAAAACAATTAAATAACTATACAAAACATTTAAATAATATCGCCTCATAAAATTGAAATTTTGCTCATGTCAGCGAAAATAAAAAATTTAAAAAATCTAAAAGTAAAAACAATTAAATAACTATAAAAAACATTTAAATAATATCACCTCATAATATTTGCACGGGAAGAAATTGGATCTTTCTAAACTCATATTAAATCTATATTTAAGATAGATCTATACTAGTTCATTACTTATCATACTCTTCTTTTTCTATAAAATAACTAATCAAATCATTACTCTTACCTTATTGTTAATTATCTCTTACTTTTAAAACATATTTTATATACCATCACCCTCACATTTACATATCACCCACAATTTATTTTTAAAATATTATATTATTTATATTATATTATAATAAATAATAGTGTTTTTTTAAGTCACATAAATATAAACTAACCAAACCGGATAATGACACATGGAATTCCTTTTGGTGGTCAAGCATGTACAATGTCTATGTTGTAACTTTGTAACTTATAAACCTGATCGCTTAACGGTTGTGTTCATATGAGTTTCACAAACACAGTTAAAGTGAATGATAATTATTATGTGCAATATGAAGTCCCGTGAGTACAAGGCAATCATAAAGTCAGTCATATCAATCATATCGATGGGAAAACATGTTGTTAAAGAGTTTCGGTATTTGGAATTGATTTATAGGTAGTTTTAATTATTATTTATTAAATTTTCGATAATAAAAAATTTATAATTATTAATAATTATTGTAATTATTTTATATTTTATAAAAAAAAAAAATATACTAATAATTAAATAAATGTGTATATAATTTTAAATTTTTAAATTTCTAATTATTTATAATTTCATGAAATAAATAAATGGTTGATATATTTTTAAATCTCTATATTTTCTAATTATTTCTAATTAATCATGAAATTGTATTGAGAAAAGTATCTTGTGTATAAATTCATCTCATTTAATTTTGGACTTTTATATCACATGGCATTTTTTGAACTTACAAAAAAAATATTTATATCTATTATAAACTCATCTCATTATAATTTTTAGACTTTTTATATTTTATGGTATATTTTGAACTATTAAAAAGATATATTTATATCTATTCACAAACTAAATATTTAAGATAATTGAAATATCTTTAAAAATGCATTAGTTAAATAATCATTATTTATAAATAGAAACTATTTTGGGGATGGGGGAGATATTGGGCAAATGCCCAATATCTCTCCCACCCGCACCCTCATATGAGGGTGGGGGTGACGAGAGATATTGAGCATTTATTTATAGATTTTTTAAAAATACATTTAATTATAATCATGCTTAAACCATTCACACTATGTAATTAAACAAAACTATAACAAGTCATAATTAATTATGATTAAATAAATAGATATCTATATGTCCAAATGAATGAGAAGTTCTAAATGATTTTAACTATATAAAGATACATAATTCGTAATCCACATATTTCTATGTATTAAGAGCTTTGTCTTAAATTAAAAATGATCTCAAAACTAAGTTAATTAAAAGATAGATATTAAAAACCGTGTACACCTAAGAATTCAATTTAATTAATTTTAGGTCATTTATCATAAGAAAAATAACATAATAAAATGTAAATTTCTTACCATTTTAGTGAATGAAATATATTTAAACATAATTGTGAATGTGAAATTATTTTATTATATTTAATAAAATATCTTAAATTAGTCAAATTTTATATATTATTTTAATTAAATTATATTGCTTTCATGGTTACTAAATAAATATTTTTTCAATATCAATACAAATATTAATTCAAAAATTATAATGAAATTTAAAATTAAATTCCAAAATGAAAAGTTGTAATAATGTATTTATATAATTTTATTATAGTGAAGAACTTGAATGAATAATGGAATAATGATTTATATAATTTATTTATAGTGAAAAGACTTGAATAATAATGAAAGAAAAGCTTAATAAATTAAAATTCCAAATTTGAAAGGAAAAAATCAAATGATATATTTATATATTTGTATATAATCTAAAATATTAAAAAAATTTGAAAAAAATGAAATAATATATGTTATATTAATTTATATAATAGTAGAAAGTGCAATAATATTTGTATATATGATTATGATGATTAACATCTATTAAGACTAATCTGGGGATTCTTTAAAAAATTTAATATGGTGATTTTTTTTAAAATTTATTTCTATGATAAAAGAGAAGGAAAAAGAGCGCTCCAAGATCACTATAGTTAGACTATATTATCAAGTCAAGAAGATTGGAAGTGTGCCAAATGTTTTGGAAATGAGAATGAATGTGAGTAAGAGCCGAGAAATCTAAGAGAAATTGTTTTTCATCTTCCACCCTCTTAGTATTGCATATGTGGCATTATTTCATCTTAGGGAGTTTTGGTAATAGAACACCACCTGGTTCCACTTTGAATCTAATGAGAATTGGTTGTTATCCTTGCAATGTTCATTGTTTTCTTAGTACTGGTGAAGATATAGATAATTCTGGTGACCTGAATCGGATCCATAAACAACTGACAAAGAACCTTGACTGTATCGGGACGAAACAAATCTTTAAAGAATCCAAAGCAGCATCAAAAGCACCCTGAACCAGTGGCCATGGCAGCCGACGTGGAACAACAAAGACCTCGGTCAAAGCGCGCTGACTGAGGTCCATGGAGACCACGCAAGCAGCCAAAGTAACCCTTGGGAGCCTCGGATCGGGAAAAGGAGGTGATTTTCGATGCGCGATTACTGTTGGGCAAACAGGGCCGAAATGGGGGAACCTTAAGCCCTTGGTCACGTTGGGAGCTAGAGAACCGCGGGTGGAGAAACGAAAAGCACTAAAGTGCAAAGGCGGGACCCACGCCCTGGAAACCGACAGTTTTGATCGAGGTGCCCTTGAATGATAAGAGGTTTTGGACAAGAGCGGAGCGATCCCATACACCGATCGATGCGTGGCGGCGGAGGAGAGAGAAAATCGCCATTGATTGCGTGTTATCGGTCGAGCAAGTCAACCACGCTCGACGTGCGTATGGCGTCGGATCTTGAGGAGCCCAGATCAGACGGCTGAGATTGCGCCCAATAGAAAGAAGTGGAATCGACAGGGAACTAAGCCGCGATTTAAAAGGACTTGGAATCCGTTGACCACCATGGTGGAGAAAGAACATATCCACGACATAACCGAAGGAGAATAGGCGGGAGAGGAACCGAACAGGCATAGGGATCGAATGGTTAAAGCCATGAACAGAGACAGTCGAACGAGGAGGATTTTGAGAGGAGTCCAAGCGACCAAGAGAGACAGTGAACCCAGAGAGGAGGACTGAACATAGAGAACAGTAGAGCCAAGCAGAGGAGACAAAGGGCCGAGCTGACCATAGGCAGCATCAAGCACCAGAGAGCTTGAAGATTCAAGCCTTTCCATAAAGGAATCTGTCCAAACTGAGCATCACATTGGCTCTTTCGACTGTAGACCAAAGGTCACAGAGCTGGTAGGAAGAAAAAGAGTCTGTGAACTCTAAGTGGCTTGGGGAATCCAAGAACCACCCTACCTAGCAAAATCTACTTCAGGAGAACTCACATTGAGTCCTTGTATTGTAATTTCTCTGCTGTAAAACACAATAAAACAAGGCCACCACTGAAGCTGGACTGGAGACATAGCTCTGGAGAATCGGGTGAACTCCTTATTAAAAATTGTTTGTGTCTTTGTGTTGCTTACTATATTTCTCTGTTGTCTTTCCATTTAAATGTCTGTGCATTGGCAATCTGATCGATCTGTTTCTTGAATAGCACAGAACAAACACCAGCACATGAGTTTGTAATACCTTTTGTTTAACAAATCTTCAACTGAGGTCACTCATAGGGTGATTATTAGATCAAGTGGTATCAGAGCTCTCGATTGTAAGGTTAGACAAGCTTGTGTTGGTTTAGCTGTGAATTCTCACTAGATCAAAGCTCAAATTAGGAGAAGGAGAGTTGGTGGAAACTAATCCTAAAATTGGGAGAGTCTATTCTCGGAAGACAATGTCAGAAGAAGGTTCTAAAGGGCCAGACCCTCAATTCATATAAAGTTTCCTAGCTATAAAGTCTATGGTAGAAGAAATGTATAGGGACTTTAGAAAGTATAAGGATGAAGATCCATCAGGCTCTAAACGAGATAAAGAAGAAGATGAATCTCATTCCCATGACCACTCAAGAGGGAAAGGGAAAGAAGAAATCTTTCTTACACCTCCTAATAGCCTTGTGCATAATAAGAAAGTATCCTTGATTAAACTAGATGTCAAATTTGATTTTCCTATATATGATGGAGAGCTAAATGCTGAAAAGTTGGACAATTGGATTAGACAAATTGATGTGTATTGTAGAGTACAGAACATAGACTCAGACAAGAGTAAGATTCAGCTGGCAAGCCTACATCTAGGAGGCACTGCCTTGGTTTGGTGGGAAGGCAGAACCCAAGATGATATGAAGAAGCATGGTAAGACCATCTCTGTCTGGAGTGAATTTGTTGCTGCCATCAAAAAACAGTTCTATCCATTGGCCTACATGAAACAAGCCATGATGAGTTGGCAAACTCTTCGACAGTTGAAAGGGCAAAGTGTGCAAGGGTATCCTCAAGAATTTAGAAAGAGAGCATTGATGTTGGGCATCTTGTTAGACTCACCAGAAACTCTTTTAAAGTACATTGGTGGTCTACACAACTACATGAGGCATACCATCCTCGTGTTTAATCCCACTAGTGTAGATGAAGTATCTGTACAACATACTCATCTAGAAGATAGAGGAAAGAATGGGAATCCAAAATTTGGGGGACCATCCCAACCCACTGTAAGCAAGAGCAAGGAGAAAAGAAGGCAGAAGTGGAAAGCAAGGAAGGCTAACACTGCACAGCAAGGCAACGCTTCATGCATTCATTGTAAAAGGGAGGGCATGATGATGAGCATTGTTGGATTCTGCATCCAGAGCTGAGACCTAAGAAGTCTGAGGGAAAGAAGAAGAAGACTGCTACAGCTATTCAGAGAGATTTGGGGTCAGACTTGGGAGATGAAATAATCATTGCAGCCATAGGTACAAAAGGTAAGAATTCTGAAGCATCTACTAGTAATTTTGCTCAATCTGTTATTGATGAAGAACACCAGAGAAAAAGACATGAGCTTTTCCATATTCGAGTTGTTTCCAAAAATCAAAAGATTAATACTTTGTTTGATAGTGGCTCACAAGTAAATCTAATTTCTGAAGCAATAGTAAAGATATTGGGATTAGCAACTACACCTCACCAGAAACCATACCCATTAGGTTGGTTGAATGATAAAACACAACTACAAGTGACTAGACAGTGCAAACTCAAGTTTTCTTTTGGGTCAGCATTTGTAGATGAGGTTGAGTTAGATGTAATTCCTTGGGATATATGTGGAATTGTTTTAGGAAGTCCTTACTTGTATGATAGAAAGGCTATTTTCTATAGAGCTGAGAACAAGTATCTACTTGTTAAAGATGGAATTGAATACTTTGTAAGAGCTCACAAGCCTCAAGAATAATTATACTCTCATAAACTCAAGACAGATGAAAAGAATGATAAATTCATGCAAACAGTTCTTACTGATGGTTGTAAAGGAAAAGACACCTGATAAGACCAATATATTTGAGGGTTGTAATGCTGATCAGCAAGCTAATATAAAAAGAATTATTTTAGAGTATGATGTCTTATTTCAAGAACCTAAAGGTCTGCCACCCAAAAAAGGAATAGTACATGATATTATTTTACAGCAAGATGTTCCTTTTCCTAACATTGGGATGTACAGGTTGCCTGCTTTAGAGAATGCTTAAATCAAGAAGCAGGTACAGGAGTTGCTCGAGAAAGGGTTCTTCAGGCCTAGCACATCACCATGTGGGTCACCAATTGTTCTGGTGAAAAAGAAAGATGGCTTGTGGAGAATGTGCATTGATTACTGAGCACTGAATAAGATAACAATAAAAAATCATTATCCACTTCCTCACATAGATGATCTTTTAGATGAATTGAAGGAAGCTATTTATTTCACCAAGCTGGATTTGCATAGTGGATACCACCAGGTCAGAGTTGCAGAGCAAGATGCATGGAAGACTACTTTCAAAACAAAGCAGGGATTGTATGAATGGCTGGTTATGCTTTTTGGCTCGACCAATGCCCCTGCTACTTTCATGAGATTAATGAATGATGTACTCAGACCTTTTCTTGATGATTTTGTTATTGTGTATCTGGATGACATTCGGATTTTTAGTAAAACGTGGGAAGAACATTTAAAGCATGTTAAGCAGACATTAGATGTTTTGAAAAGAGAAAAACTTTATGTTAAACTCTCCAAATGTAAATTTGGCAAAACCTCTCTAAATTATTTGGGTCATATAGTAGGGGGAGGTGAATTGAAAATAGATCCCTCTAAAGTGGCAGTCATCATAAATTGGCCTAAACCCAAGTCTGCTACAAAAGTGAGAAGCTTCCTAGGAGCAGCACAATATTGGAGGAAGTTCATTTCATATTTTTTCTCGATTGCAGCTCCCTTACATGCTTTGACAGGATTGAGCAAGGTGTTTCAGTGGGGAGGCAAACAATAGAAAGCCTTCGACACCTGAAAAGAAAAAATTAGTACAACACCTGTACTAGCACTACCAGATCTACAAAGACCATTTGAGATCCAAATTGATGCCAGTGACTATGCCATGGGAGTAGTGTTGACACAACACGGTAAACCCATATGTTATTATTCTGAGACTTTTAATGTTGCAGTAGTTAACTATCTTACATATGATAAAGAATTATATGCATTAGTTCAGAGTGTGAAAAAATGGAAACATTATTTAATGGGCAAAGAAACAGTAATACATACTGGTCATCAGCCACTTCAATACCTACACTCCCAAACTAAATTGCAGCAATCAAGACATTGCAGATGGATGGGGTTTCTACAACAGTTTCATTTAGTCATCAGATATAAAAAGGGAATACATAACAAGGTTGCAGACATGTTATTTAGACCCATTATAAATGCATCTACCCTACTTAAGCATAATTTTGTGCTGCATGAAAGCTACATAGAACAATATGCTCAAGATATGGACTTTAAATATGTATATGCAACTTTGAGTCAAGGAAAAAGAGTAGAAGAATTGGACTATCATGTGAAGGACCGACTCTTATATCATTGTGGGAAACTCTGCATTCCACAAATTGAGAGAGAAAAGATAATTAGGGAAGCACACACTTCTCTGATATCAGGTCACTTTGGGGTAAATAAAATAGTTGCATAGCTGCAAAGATTTTGCTATTGGTCTAAAATGAGTGAGACAATTTCTAGATATGTAAAGGGGTGTGCTATGTGTGCTAAAAGAAAGCCCAGCAATAGAAAACTAGGCTTGTACACTCCCTTGCTAGTTCCTTCTCACCCTTGGGAAAGCATTTCCATGGATTTCGTTGGATGACTACTTAAATCTAGGAAAGGTCATGATTATCTATATGTTGTTATGGATAGGTTGAGAAAAATGTGTATTTTGATACCCTGTAGTAAACAGATTACAACTGAACAAACTGCAAAATTATTCTTTGAACATGTATGGGTTCATTTTGGATTACCCACTTCTATTGTATCTGATTAAGACACCCGATTTGTAGGGAATTTTTGGTCAAGTCTGTGGGAACTAATCGACACCAAGTTAAAGAAAAGCACAACTTTTCATCCACAAATAGATGGCCAAATAGAAGTAGTTAATAGGATGGTGATCCAGTTACTGAGAGGATATTGCAGCAAATATCCTAAGCTTTGGGATGAGCACTTGTGCTATGTGCAGCGTGCTTACAATAGAGCCAAACACTCTTCTACACAGAGATCTCCTCTTGAGACATGTTTTGGTTTCATACCAAGGTCTCGTTTGGATTATGTCTTTGGTAAAGATACCATGGTTGATAGATACAGTGATGTGGAAAAAGTGACTAGGTTCATTGAATAGATCCAAGAGATCCACTAGGCAATACAAGAATAGTTGGAAAAGAGCCAAGCCAAGTACAAGGCTAAGCATGATAAGCATCAGATGGAGCATAGTTTTCAAGTTGGAGACCAAGTCTGGCTGTATATCAGCAAGGACAGGATGAAAGGTGAAGGTAAAAAGCTAAAACCTATCACGTATGAACCCTTCAGGATACTTGAGAAAATTAGTGAAAATGCCTTTCGCCTTGAGGTACTAGCTTACATGCACATCTACTCATTCGTAAATGTAGACTGTTTGAGGTTGTTTGAACCTTCAATGATTGAGGACGCTGAAGAGCAAAGTCAATTACCTTCTGTTGACGTCCCGCTACCTGAATATCTTAACGAGTTGTAGGAAGATACAGTGCTAGACAAGAAGGTAAGGACGACGCGCAGTGGACAAGTGGAACACCTAAGGATTGGGCTAAAGGGTTCAAAGCCGAGTAGTGTGAAGTGGATTGAGATTGGACAAGTGAGACAATAGTTTCCTCACTTAGTCGATCCTTGAAAAAAACTAACTTTTGGTGTTCCAAAAGCTTTTTCAGTGAGAAGGTCGTGATCTAAATTAGATCCACAAAACACTGTCAAGAACCTTGACTATATCGAGTTGAACAAATCCTTGAAAACTATAAAACAATGATAAAAAAACGCCTTGAACCAGTGGCAATGGTTGCCAACATGGAACTATGAGGACCTCTATCAAAGCGCATTGATCAAGGCCCATGGAGACTGCACAGGAGGTCAAAGCAGCCCCTGGGAACCCCGGATCGGGAAAGGAGGCGATTTTGATGCCTGATTAGTGTAATCACGCATCGCTAGGAAAATAAGGTTAAAATGGAAAAGCCTTAGGCACTCGGTCGCATTGGGGGTCTAAGAATCGCAGACGGAGAAACAAAAAGTGCTAAAGGACAAACGTGGGACCTGCGCTCTGGAAAACCGACGGTATCAATCGGGGCACCCTTGAACAGTAAGAGGTTTTGGAGGAGAGTGGAGTGATCCAACTCAGCGATTGACGTGGGGTAGAGGAGGTGAGAGAAAAACTACCGTGATCGCGCGCTACAGGTCGAGCAAGTCAACCAGACGTGCATATGACGTTGGATCTGGAGGAGCCCAGATCGGACAGCTGAGATTGCACCCGATGGAGGAAACGGAATCGACAGGGGATTAAGCCGCAATTTAAAGGGATTTGGAATCTGTTTGACCACAATGGTGGAGAAAGAATGTATCCACGACATAACCGAAGAAACGAACCAACGAAGCATGCTGGCACTAGTTAGATGGAGACACGTGGCCACTTCTCGAGCATTCATGCTGACAACGAACAAGGAACTCCAAGCACAGCTGCAGAAGGTGAATCAATGTAGGTGGGAGAGGAACTGAACAGACATAGGGATTGAATGGCTAAAGCCATGAACAGAGGCAGTCAAAAAAGGGGAGGAGGATTGAAAGGAGTCCGAGCAACCAAGAGAGACAGTGAACAGTGCACCCGAGAGGAGGACTGAACACAGAGAATAGTAAAGCCAAGCATAGGAGACAAAGGGCTGAGCTTACCACAGGTAGCATCGAGCACCAGAGAGTTTGAAGATTCAAGCCTTCCAATAGAGGAATCTGTCCAGACTAAGCATCACATTTGGCTCTTTCCACTGTAGACTGAGGGTCATAGAGCTGGTAGGAAGAACAAGAGTCTGTGTACTCCGAGTGGCTTGGGGAATCCAAGAACCACCCTGCCAAGCAAACCTGCTTCAGGAGAACTCGCATTGAGTCCCTGTATTTGTAATTCTCTGCTTAAAGACACAATAAAACAAGGCCACCACTGAGAGCTGCACCAAAGATGTAGCCCTCGAGAATAGGGTGAACTCCTTATTAAAAATTGTTGTGTCTTTGTATTGCTTACTGTATTTCTCTACTATCTTTCCATTTAAATGTCTGTGCATTGGCAATCTGATCGATCTGTTGCTTGAATAGCACAAAACACACACCAGCACATGAGTCTGTAATACCTTTTGTTTAATAAATCTTCAATTGAGGTCACTCATAGGGTAATTATCAGATCACGACACTAGGGATATGATCCAATAGGCACATTAGAAAAATAAAAAGTCCTTGGAATAGGAGGTCTTATCATGAGCCGACCTGCCCACCTTTCACTCCTTCCTGGTGAATGGCATTGTGATTCATCTGGTGACCAAGCCAATGAAATGGCCTCCATTCTGGCATGGCACAACACTTTCCTAGGAATACACAAAGCATTATGGTTCCAAGGGTGAAATAAGCAACTCTGTCAAGGTTATGGACATCTGTGGGAAATAGAGCTCTACTGATGGTATTGAAGTCATATTTTTCATACACCAATAGTCAGTATAAATCCTTCTTCTTATATCTTTATAGTGATTGCAAATGAGATTATGTTATATAACCCTTTAGAACATGTTATACATGAAAATCATTTATAAATAAATCATAATGGTTAAAGTGGATAATGACCGCATAAGAACTTTTACTTATGTCAGTTGTCCTATCATCTATTTTTCACATCATATCATGGCATTTCCATATTTATTAGCGATTTCCATCATAAGCCTCGATTTCAATAATCCACTCTTTTTTGTAAACATCTCATGGATCTATATGATGTTCCTTTATTCCACTATATGATTGCAGTTCAGCATGCTGGTCCATTATTTGACGGCCGAGGACGGCCTATCACATTTCAGGGGGGCGCAGATGATCTGCATAATTCACTAGCATACATGTCAACTCATTATTTGGAGGTATTATGACTCCATCAAAACTCGGGAATAGCAAGTCTAATGGTATTGCATTTCCCAATATGCATGGCTTGCTATTCTAACGCCATTTCTATGTGTTGGCTCTGTAAAATTAACAGTGAGCTAAAGTTTGAATAGCTTGTTGTTCTAGCTTCTTCTCTGTGTCTTTTTATAGTGCGGTAAGTTTTAACAAAATGGGAGGTAGATCAATTCGCAGTGAACCACAGGTGTTAATGGTTTCTGATGCTGCACGCGAAATCTTAGTAAGGGCAAGATGGATAGCCTACCTTAACCGTCTACAACAATCTAACAAGACGGTGGCAATTGAATTTTTCCAAAACTTGCAGGAAAATTATTCCATGGTGAGAGGGAGACAAATAGCAGTAACATATGAGATAATTGCTGAAGTTTCGAGACTGCCAGCCGTTGGACCAGTATGGACCTTGAGAAAGGTGAGAATGCAAGACGCTATAACTATCTTCCGAGATGAAGGGCAGAACCTTACTATCAAAGGCAAAGGAGTCCTGTCGGCAACCCTAGGAGAGCCTTGGGTAGAATTGGCCAGAATTTTCTAAAGCTACATTACTTGCGATGGAAGAAAAGATGTGGTAAGATTACACCATCTCAAACTGTTAGCTGTATTAAAACAAAAATGTGTTGTGAATTTGCCTGCGTACTTAAATTTTTTATTGCATGATGTTTCCTGAAGTATAAGAAAATCTCACAATGTAGAATCAGTAGTAAGCCATCACGATTTAATTCAATTGATAGTTAGTTATAGTATTTCCCAACAGCAGAGTAGTTGGGAAGAATTGATTTTCTCGATCGATGGGGGACTAGCTTTACCAGCCCTAAAATGAAAACACTCTGCTAGCACATCAATTAGACCACCGAAACGAAGAGAATATGTCAGATTGGGAAGAAGCAGCGGAATGCTCGGAAATTCCCAAGGAAATATTAGCTAGCCTGTAGAAATACATGACTCAAAGGACGAGCAACCCCCACAATTTGAAGGGAGGTAAAATGAAGAAGAATTAAAGGAAGAAGAGGAATCGGAAGAGGAAACTGAGCAATCCGGTCAGGAAGAAGGGGAGGAAGCAGAGTAACCTAGTGGAAGTCCATTGTAAAACCCTTTGTGAGAAGATGAATTGGCCCAAATTTTGGCCAGTGTGGGCGGGTATGTCCAACCCCATAGCTCACTTAACCCCGATACCGAAGAAGGGTCGTAGGAACACTCTGCTCATGATAAGAGTACATCTGAGGAGATGTGAGATGAGGAGGAAGAATAAGAAAAATCCCAAGAATGCTCTGCTCATGATAATAGTGTATCTAGGGATATGGGTGATGAGGAGGAAGAAGAAGGACAATCTCAGGAACACTCTACTCCCAGTCAGAGTACACCTGAAGAAATGAACGATGAGGAAGAATTAGAAGAAGTTGCCTAGGAAACAATAGAATAGACCAAGGTTTCCTCCCCTGAAAAACCTAATCAACAGGATGAGAATACTGAATAAGTGCTCCAAGTAGGAAGCATGGAAATTCGCCAAGGCAAGGGTACAATCCTTGAAGTGCAATGCCTAGGCCCAAGAAAAAAAATAGTTGTTCCTTCTAAGAAAACAAACGAAATCAAAAACTTGTGAAAGGAATAGTAGATATTGCTTAATATAATTAAACAACTTCGACAACAAATAATGGTCCTAAAAATGGGGAAAAGTTGAAAAAGAACCCCTGGAGCAAAGCATGCAGCCACCCAGGAAAAACCCCATAAGAAGAAGACCAAGAGGACTCAAGTCAAACCCGTTATTCAGGACTGTAGGGAACAACAAGTGGCTATTACAAATGCAGAAGCACAAACAAACAACACACCAGCCTGTGATAAGGAAGTCCAGGTAGAGGCATTGTCCTTTAGCATCACGACCAATTGGATAGTTCGTGAGAAGGAAACATAGACTACAAAAATCAGATGTCGTAATAAGGAGATCCAGGTAGATCTCCAGCCCAAAAATGTCATGATGGATAATGAGCCGAGGATAGTAAAACTCAAAAAATAGCTGGCACAAGCCTAACAAACGATATAAAAACTCACAGAGGAAATCGTTCCTCAAGAAAAATATCAGAAGTTACAACAGGAGCTAAAGAACATCAATGCATTCGAGAGCAAGGCCTTCGATGGATGGCGAAGGACAGAGGAAAAAGTTAAAATGTTAACCCATAGACTAGACACAATTATGAATCAAATGGATACCTTATGTTCTTTGTATACTGATGTTCTAGGGTGTAGGGCACCCGCCAAAAACTATGCTTTGTTTTTTATGGAAAGATATTTACAATTGAAAATTAAGGCTGTCAAGGCAGGGGTGCCTATAGAGATAAAAACCATTGTTGATTTCATAAATTGTTTTAAGAATTACGTGGTGAAAGTCCAACGATTGTTATGTCAGTTTTATTTACATAATCTTGTATTGGATGTAGAAACATAAAAAAACCCTAGCCCTTTTCTGCGTGATATAGAGCTTCAGGCATTTATCTCTTTTGTTGTTAACTAGATAAAGTGGCTTAAAGCCTACAATACCTTCTAGATATAGGAGAATGGGTTAGATTTGTGGGTAAGAGGCAATCCTAGAAACCCATTGCAACTATGGAATAAACATAGGAGCTTAATGAGAATGAAGGGTGTGATCTAGACATTGGGACCTATTCACACAGCAGTCATCCAGCAAGGGGTAGAATACTTCCTAACCATCAAATACCTTGCCATAACAACACCCAAATTCTGATATTAGGTTTCCAATCGGAACATCCAAAATAGAGAGCCATTCAATTATGAGAATTTCAAGCTAGTTGTTGACCGCTTGGTTATCTATGGTGACCTCACCTTGAGAGAAGGCCCGTCTTGGTTAGGTTGTAGGTTGTGAAGTCCAATCATCTGGTATCCTGCACTAGTGTATAAAGCCTTATATGAATTTCCTGAAGGTTAGACAGGGCATATTTTTGAATTCTTAGACAGAAATCATGGTTGTAGACCATTGACTGAAAATCCTTCTCCATCCTATTCCCTAACTGCCTTGCATGTCAATTACAATGTTTTCATGAGGGCATGAAAAAGGGTAAACAGGGGGGTGTGTTGAGCATTAGAAAAGGTATGTAATTGCCACTTATTTCTTTTTCTTTTCCTTTAATTCATAACTTCTTTATATTCTAAAATGGGCATATGATAAAGGATTATGACAGAGTTAAAGAGATTTGTGATTAATGTAAAATGACTAATTATTGTCCTATTCTATGTAGAAAGTGAAGAAAATGGAAAATCGCCATTTCGGAGGAAAATACAACGCAAAACTAACTATTGTCCCTTTGACAGGAAACCACATCTAGACGAGGAAATCGAGATCTGAGCGCATGGGCTAGGAAAAGGAAGAAGAAATGCAATATCAATGCAAGAGGATGAAAAGATAACTGAATATTAAAGATATGGTGAATCCCTTAGGATCTACCTCAAGGCTACATGTATTTTTGGTATTTCCACCTGGACACTTTAAAAAGGGACAGTGTTGCTAGCCAAAGGGGTAGATTATTGTTGATTTATAGAATTTGTTGTTGCAATCTGAACTTTGATCATCGACTCTCTTTAAAAGAGCGGTCACTGTAACTCTGTTTTTATGAGTAATATATAAACTTCATTGTTGTTCAATTATCTGATTCTGGAGTAGCCATAACAGTCCTTCCCTGGTGGTGAAGGGCCCAGCCCTAGTGGATCACTTTTAATCTGTATCAATATTTTCTGATTACAGTCGTGTGTGGTTTGATTTCCTTTACTTGCTTTATTTAGTAATCTTCTAGTCTTAAACATTTCATTGACTTGCTCTGTTATGTCGAATTAGTAATTGAATGGTAAGATTATTATTTGCCACTGAAAATGTTGTGTTGTTCATTCTGAAATAATATCACATTGTCTAATTCAGATATTGTTGTTCCTTTACATATTGACATTGTTGTTCATTTACAAATGGACACTACTGTTCATTTATAGATTGATATTGTTGTTCATTTATAGATCTTCATTGCTATTCATTTAGCTATGGTTGACTTATAACTATGATTATTGTTCATTCGGATTACTGTTCCATTATCATCGCAATTGTTGTTCTCTTATAATTATGGTTAATGTTTATTATGCTAAAACAAGATTACTGATTTAATCGTTCTAATTCATTGTCTGTTTACATTTGATTAAGTTTGTTGTTCAATATTTCATAGACTTATTTAGGTTTTCCGTTCCTTTCTTAGTTGCTATTCAATTTATTTATTAGTTAAATATTTCTATTCAATTCCTTTCGGTTAAGATTGCTACTTAATTCATTCCTGTAGATTAAGCTGATTGTTCAATCTTTTCAATAGATTAGTTGTTGTTCCTTTTCTGTTTATTGAATTGTCATTTCAAGTATTTTCTTTGGTGTGAACAGAAAGATCCACAACTCCAGTGAATATTGACTATTGTTGTCTAGTTCTCGGATTGGAGATCTTGCCTTTCATTGGTGTTCATTTGCATTAGTTTACAAAGGAAAGAGTTATCATTATTGTATCATTGACTGATGATTGTTGTATTTTCTTGATTTAGTTACAAAGCATTTCAGTTTCATTCCATTACATTCAGAGTTGTTTCCAACATTTATTTACTTTTGTAAAGCACTATACTACTAGCATTACTCTTGAACAAGTGACCACCTCAGTCTGAGCACACTCTTGACTTAGAAAATCGCACCTGGATTGATAATTATTGTAGGGTAAATAGAGGTTAAAAAGACCCTTTTTACTACTCAACAGAGAGCACGCAATTTCGCCTTGGGCTGCCATGTAGTAGAACATTGTTCAGGAAAAACCATGAATCTTGCATGCTCTCAGGATGGTAATGGTCAGATAGTGAATGTGCATGATATGGATCTGCGTCGTCAAATCTAGGGGTGGAAGATTGGACGGTTGTCGCGTGGTCAATATGCACAGAGGGAAACAGAGTTAGGTTTGCGGGGCCCAGGGGGTTAATTACAATTAATTGTAATTAATTAATAACTAAGGTGGGGATTTAAAATATAATCAACAGGTCTAATGGAGTGGGACCAGGGGTTAAATGTGGTAGGGTTAGTGTAACTGCACTAAGGGTTGGTGGGTTAAAAGGTTTTTGTTGGGGAAATATGAATCGGGGAATTAATTTAAATAATGTTGGGGGGGTTAAAAACTTAGGATAAGGGATGTGGGGGGGGGGGGGTAAAAACTTAGGATAAGGGGTTTGTATGGGTTTTGAAGGGAAAATGAGGAAATTAATAAGGGGAAAGGCGATTTTTTCAATAGGGAATGGGTTTCACACTAGGGAAACCAGGTTTTTGTGTAGGGTGTGAGTTTTGGAAGGTAACTTACTAGGGAAATGTGTGAATCCAAGGGATAAGGGTCAAAATGAAGGGAAAAAGGTATTTAATAAGAAATCAGGGGATAATGGAGAAATTAGTAAATGAGTATGTGGGGTGAAATGAAATGGGGGGCATATTTTTCTTTTTATTATCTTGAGAATAAGCTTTGATATGAACTGCACTTGATTTCCTATCGATAGCTCTGGTGCTAGGGTTTAACAAAACAAGAGATAGAGAGTGCCAAGCATCCATGGAGACATAGGGAGGAGGGAGCTCCACTCCCTCCTACAGTTATATGGTAACAAATAGAGGAAGAGGAGGGAAAAAGACCAAACCTCCACAACCTTTGGAGGTCAAGACAAAAGACACAAAAACTCAGAAGGCGGAATGTAGCAAAACCAATGCAGATCAAGGGGCCCATGAAGAAGACTGTTAGGGGGAGAAAGAGGAAGACAGAGGTCAAGGGTTAGAGAACAGAGCTAAGATGGGGCCCTGTAAACCCAAGACCACAACTAAACCTAGGGTTATTCTGAATGATCCAGCTCTACAAGCGTACAGGGATAACATGGCTAACTATGCCATCATATGTAAATTTATGGGAATCTGGCCATCAGAGAAAGCGTTGTACACCTGCATAAAATACAACTGGAAACCAAAGGGGGAGTTAAATATTCATCTTAGATCCAAAGGTTTTTTCACTATGGTGTTTACGAACATGGAAGACAGGGACAAAATCTTTGAAGGAGGACCATACTTCTTTGTAGTTACTGGACTCGATATGAGGCCATGGATGATGAACTTTGTACCAAAACAAGAAACCTTCACTTTTGTACTAGTATGGATTCGACTATAGTCCTTACCTTTAGCTTAGATGCCAGAGTCTTTAAAAGCTATAAGCAATAAATTAGGTCATTTCTTAAAAATTTCAGAGGCAACTCTAAGGGGAAAATACACATCCTATGCCCGAATATGTGTGGAGATGGATCTATCAGGAGCCCTTCCAGATGAGGTCATTCTAGAAGTCTATGATGAGGAATGGGTTCAAGCAATTGAATATGAACATATCCTGTTCATATTTGACAAATTTCATGAGCATGGGCATTTATCCAGAGATTGTCCTCTCTATTGAAGGGAGGAAAACCTAAATATCAACAAAGGAAAATACCAGATAGGTTTCACCAAAGTAGGAGGAAAAGGAAAAGGAGGAGGAAGGAAGACACAAAAGAACGCTAGTGTAAATGATAAAACAAGAAGTTACAACATTTTTGAGATCTTAGAAGAAAAAGAAGCTGAGGAAGGGGATAAAGAGAGTATAGAGAATCAGATAGCAAGGGGGAAATAAAAAGAGACCAGCATGGAGTACATTTAGGAATAGAATGATCATACAATGGACCCTTTGAGTACCATGGAAGTAGAAAAAGGCTAGGAAATGACCCAAAGTGAAAGTGGTATAGACGGTCAAGATTTACAGGAGATCCTAGAAAGGGAGAACCTAGAGCTAGAAAAGTTTCTAGAACAGGGAGGCAACTTGGGAATAAACTCCATCCCTCAGGAGGACATGGACAAAGACCAACTGATATTCCTTAACAAGGCACATCAAACAACTGCAGGAGACAAAAGAGGACATGAAAACCAGGAAAACAAAGGGACTTCCTCAATAGGATTAATAACACGAAAACTAACAGAGAATCCAGGCAAAAGGAGGGGAAGAAAAAGACAGAAAGAATTACTACTGGAGTGTGGCAAGTTCATGATTGATTCAAGAAGGATGAAAGACCTTTCTAGTTACTCCTTTATAACCCCACCTCAATGAAAATCACAACCTGGAACATTAGAGGACTAGGGAGTAGAAGAAAACAGAGGAATCTCAGTAAAAGGATTAGAGAGGAAAAACTTGACATAGTGTTCATATACGAAACAAAATGCTCAGTGGAGAGAATCTATGAAAAATATAGAAAATCGGTAAATAGATATGAATACCCAGAAGCTAAGGAAAATAAATTTGTTGGTGGTATTCTCACTCTCTGGGATCCATAGAAATTTGGTGTGATTGATGTGGAGGCATCCAGACATCACCTTTCTCTGATTTTACAACTAGTGGGTGACAAGCAATGTTACATGATCATCAATGTTTATGGTCCTCAACCAATGGAGGACAAACTTCGACTCCTCAGAACACTGTAGGAGGAGATTTTAACATAAAAAAATCACTCATGGAGAAGAAAGGAGGAACTAAAATACTTGGGAGAGACTCAAATACCTTCCAGAACTTCATCACCAATATGAAATTGGTTGATATGGAAACAAGCAATGGAATCTTCACCTGGAATAAAAAAACAGGAGGTCCTACCCAAGTGTGGCCTCAAAATTGGACAGATTTTTGGTTTCAGAGGAACTTCTTCTCAGGGGAAGCAGCATTACAGCACTCATACTACCTTTTTGGGTTTCAGATCACTAACCTATCCATTTGGAAGCTTCCCTTTTTGGCAAACCAAAGAACACCCCCTTCAGGTTTGAGAATGTTTGGCTCGCACATTAAGATTCCCTCACAAATATTGAACAATGGTGGAAGGAAGATATTCACCTCCAAGGTACAAAGATGTTCCTGCTTCACTGCAAGCTCAAACACATTAAAGGCAGACTCAAAGAGTGGAACAAAAAGTAATTTGGGAATATCTTCAAAGCTAAAGGAGAGGTGGAAAAGAAACTTATGGAAATAAACCAGATTCTTATCACAGAAGGCTACACGGATGAAAGGATAGAGATGGCAGAGTCACTCCAGCAGGAGTGGGACAACAGATGCCTTCAAGAGGAAATACTCTAGAGATAGAAATCCAGATTACAATGGATTAAAGAAGGGGAGAGAAACACCAAATTCTTTCACAGATCCACCATATCTCACCGAAACAATAATAGAATTGTGAAACTTATCGTTCAACATGGTATAGAGAGAAACACTCATGAATAGATGGAGAAGTTTCTGCTACAACATTTTCAAAAAATTGTTGAGGAAGTCTCGGAAGATAGGCACTAGTTTATGGAAAAATTCACTCAGTACATCCCTAAATTGGTCACCAGAGAAGATAATTTCAATCTCAATAGACCAGTAACAAAGGAGGAAATTGAGGAAGTCATGAAGGAGATGCCAAATGGGAAAGCACCAATCCCAGATGGCTTTAATGTGGACTTTTTCAAAGATTGCTGGAGGATAGTGAAACAGGACATCCTGGAGGTAGTGGAAGACTCTCGATGATTTAAGAAAGTCTTAAAGGCACTCAATGAATCTTTCATAGCCTTAATCCCAAAACAGGAGAAGGTCACCTCCCCAGATAGATTTCGACCTATAGCATTATGCAATGTGATCTACAAAATTATATGGAAAGTCATTGCCAGCCGTCTCAAACCTCTCCTCCCAACCTTAGCGTCAGAGGAACAAACAGGCTGTGTGGAAGGAAGACAAATTCTAGATAATATAATTCAAGCATGAAACAATTCATTCACTCATTACCAACAAATAGGAAGGAATGATAATGCAGTTGGACACAGCAAAGGCCTATGACAAACTTAGCTGGTCATACATAAGAGCAATCTTAAAAGCCTATGGCTTTGATCAAAATTGGATTAAATGGGTTATGGCTCTAGTTACCACAACCAGCTGTTCAATTCTTCTCAATGGTGCTCCTTCCAAAACCTTCAAGCCTTCTAGAGGTCTCGGGCAAGGATATCCTCTTTCTCCTTTTCTCTTCATTCTAATGATGGAAGGGTTAGGATGAGTTATCAGAGATACTAAGGAGGAAGGGATAATTCAGGGTCTGAGACTCACTCATGGTGGGGACACGATGACACATCATCAATTTGTGGATGACACTATGCTTCAAGGTGCACCCACTATTAAGGAATCCAAAGCATTCAAACATATTCTGAGTGAGTTTTCTAGGGCATCACGCACTGAGGTAAGTCTCACTAAATCAAAGATCTTCTTTTTCAATACAAATATTTCAATTCAAAGAAATCTTTCCAGAATTTTGGGCTTTCAAAGGGAGACCCTTCCTGTGAAGTACCTGGGAGTTCCTCTCACTGAAGAACCACTTCACAAGGATATCTAGGAGCCTGTTATAATAGATAAAAGATAAGATCAGTAAATGGACAAACAGAGCACTAAATCTTGCAGGGATACTAGTTCTCACTAAGGCCATCCTACAAAGTATCCCTATGTATATCCTATCTTCCATTCTAGCACCATCTCGTGTAATGACCAATATAAGAAACATTTAGAGAGATTTTCTTTGGGGGAAAGGTGAAGAAAAGAAGAAATGGGCCTTGGTGGCATGGGATAGAGTATGCAAACCTAAGTCCCATGGAGGCTTAGGTCTTCATGACCCAGGAATTCTAAATAGAGTTCTTGGTGCCAAAAGCTAATGGAGATGGTTGAAATAAATTCAAGTCCCTTGGGCAAAACTTTGGAAGCACAAATATGCTAGCGAATGGTAGGAAACAAATCTAATGAGAATGACAGGACAAGTAAAAGGTTCTGTTATTTGGAATAGGGCATGGGAGAATAGGGCCTTAGTCCAAAACCATAGTTTCTAGGAGATCAGAAATGGGAACCTGGCACTAGTTAGATGGAGACACGTGGCCACTTCTCGAGCATTCATGCTGACAACGAACAGGGAACTCCAAGCATAACTGCAGAAGGTGAATCAATGGAGGCGGGAGAGGAACTGAACAGACATAGGGATTGAATGGCTAAAGCCATGAACAGAGGCAGTCAAAAAAGGGGAGGAGGATTGAAAGGAGTCCGAGCAACCAAGAGAGACAGTGAACAGTGCACCCGAGAGGAGGACTGAACATAGAGAATAGTAAAGCCAAGCATAGGAGATAGAGGGCTGAGCTGACCACAGGTAGCATCGAGCACCAGAGAGCTTGAAGATTCAAGCCTTCCAATAGAGGAATCTGTCCAGACTAAGCATCACATTTGGCTCTTTCCACTGTAGACCGAGGGTCATAGAGCTGGTAGGAAGAACAAGAGTCTGTGTACTCTGAGTGGCTTGGGGAATCCAAGAACCACCCTGCCAAGCAAACCTGCTTCAGGAGAAATCGTATTGAGTCCCTGTATTTGTAATTCTCTGGTTAAAGACACAATAAAACAAGGCCACCACTGAGAGCTGGACCAGAGATGTAGCCCTCGAGAATAGGGTGAACTCGTTATTAAAAATTGTTGTGTCTTTGTGTTGCTTACTGTATTTCTCTACTATATTTCCATTTAAATGTCTGTGCATTGGCAATCTGATCGATCTGTTGCTTGAATAGCACAGAACACACACCAGCACATGAGTCTGTAATACCTTTTGTTTAATAAATCTTCAATTGAGGTCACTCATAGGGTGATTATCAGATCACCGCACTAGGGATATGATCCAATAGGCACATTAGAAAAATAAAAAGTCCTTGGAATAGGAGGTCTTATCATGAGCCCACCTGCCCACCTTTCACTCCTTCCTGGTGAATGGCATTGTGATTCATTTGGCGACCAAGCCAATGAAATGGCCTCCATTCTAGCATGGCACAACACTTTCCCAGGAATACACAAAGGATTATGGTTCCAATGTTGAAATAAGCAACTTTGTCATGGTTATGGACATCTGTGGGAAATAGAGCTCTACTGATGGTATTGAAGTCATATTTTTCATACACCAATAGTCATTATAAATCCTTCTTCTTATATCTTTATAGTGATTGCAAATCAGATTATGTTATATAACCCTTTAGAAAATGTTATACATGAAAATCATTTATAAATAAATCATAATGGTTAAAGTGGATAATGACCGCATAAGAATTTTTACTTATGTCAGTTGTCCTATCATCTATTTTTCACATCATATCATGGCATTTCCATATTTATTAGTGATTTCCATCATAAGCCTCGATTTCAGTAATCCACTCCTTTTTTTAAACATCTCATGGATCTATACGATGTTCCTTTATTCCACTATATGATTGCAGTTCAGGATGCTGGTCCATTATTTGACGGCTGAGGATGGCCTATCACATTTCAGGGGGGCGCAGATGATCTGCATAATTCACTAGCATACATGTCAACTCATTATTTGGAGGTATTATGACTCCATCAAAACTCAGGAATAGCAAGTCTAATGGTATTGTATTTCCCAATATGCATGGCTTGCTATTCCAATGCCATTTCTATGTGTTGGCTCTGTAAAATTAATAGCGAGCTAAAGTTTGAATAGCTTGTTGTTCTAGCATCTTCTCTGTTTTTTTTAACAGTGAGCTAAAGTTTGAACAACTTGTTGTTCCATTGTCATCTTTGTGTCTTTTTATAGTGCGCTAAGTTTAAACAAAATGGGAGGTAGATCAATTCGCAGTGAACCACAAGTGTTAATGGTTTCTGATGCTGCACGCGAAATCTTAGTAAGGGCAAGATGGATAGCCTACCTTAACCGTCTACAGCAATATAACAAGACGGTGGCAATTGAATTTTTCCAAAACTTGCAGGAAAATTATTCCATGGTGAGAGGGAGACAAATAGTAGTAACAAATGAGATAATTGCTGAAGTTTCGAGACTGCCAGCTGTTGGACCAGTATGGACCCTGAGAAAGGTGAGACTGCAAGACGCTATAACTATCTTCCGAGATGAAGGGCAGAACCTTACTATCAAAGGCAAAGGAGTCCTGCCGGCAACCCTAGGAGAGCCTTGGGTAGAATTGGCCAGAATTTTCTAAAGCTACATTACTTGTGATGGCAGAAAAGATGTGGTAAGATTACACCATCTCAAACTGTTAGCTGTATTAAAACAAAAATGTGTTGTGAATTTGCCTGCGTACTTAAATTTTTTATTGCATGATGTTGCCTCAAGTATAAGAAAATCTCACAATGTAGAATCAATAGTAAGCCATCACGATTTAATTCAATTGATAGTTAGTTATAGTATTTCCCAACAGCAGAGTAGTTGGGAAGAATTGATTTTCTCGATCGATGGGGGACTAGCTTTACCAGCCCTAAAATGAAAACACTCTGCTAGCACATCAATTAGACCACCGAAACAAAGAGAATATGTCAGATTGGGAAGAAGCATAGGAATGCTCGAAAATTCCAAAGGAAATATTAGCTAGCCTATAGAAATACATGACTCAAAGGATGAGCAACCCCCACAATTTGAAGGGAGGGAAAATGAAGAAGAATTAAAGGAAGAAGAGGAATCGGAAGAGGAAACTGAGCAATCTGATCAGGAAGAAGGGGAGGAAGTAGAGTAACCTAGCGGAAGTCCATTGTAAAACCCTTTGTGAGAAGATGAATTGGCCCAAATTTTGGCCAGTGTGGGCGGGTATGTCCAACACCATAGCTCACTTAACCCCGATACCGAAGAAGGGCCGTAGGAACACTCTGCTCATGATAAGAGTACATATGAGGAGATGTGAGATGAGGAGGAAGAATAAGAACAATACCAAGAATGCTCCGCTCATGATAATAGTGTATCTAGGGAGATGGGTGATGAGGAGGAAGAAGAAGGACAATCTCAGGAACACTCTGCTCCCAGTCAGAGTACACCTGAAGAAATGAACGATGAGGAAGAATTAGAAGAAGTTGCCTAGGAAACAACAGAACAGACCAATATTTCATCCCCTGAAAAACCTAATCAACAGGATGAGAACACTGAATAAGTGCTCCAAGTAGGAAACATGGAAATTGGCCAAGACGAGGGTACAATCCTTGAAGTGCAATGCCCAGGCCCAAGAAAAAAACAGTTGTTCCTTCTAAGAAAACAAACGAAATCAAAAACTTGTGAAAGGAATAGTAGATATTGCTTAATATAATTAAACAACTTCGACAACAAATAATGGTCCTAAAAATGGGGAAAAGTTGAAAAAGAACCCCTGGAGCAAAGCGTGCAGCCACCCAGGAAAAACCCCATAAGAAGAAGACCAAGAGGACTCAAGTCAAACTCGTTATTCAGGACTGTAGGGAACAACATGTGGCTATTACAAATGCAGAAGCACAAACAGACAACACACCAGCCTGTGATAAGGAAGTCCAGGTAGAGGCATTGTCCTCTAGCATCACGACCAATTGGATAGTTCGTGAGAAGGAAACATAGACTACAAAAATCAGATGTCGTAATAAGGAGATCCAGGTAGATCTCCATCCCAAAAATGTCATGATGGATAATGAGCCGAGGATAGTAAAACTGAAAAAATATTTGGCACAAGCCTAACAAATGATATAAAAACTCACAGAGGAAACCGTTCCTCAAGAGAAATATCAGAAGTTACAACATGAGCTAAAGAACATCAATGCATCAGAGAGCAAGGCCTTCGATGGATGGTGAAGGACAGAGGAAAAAGTTAAAATGGTAACCCATAGACTAGACACAATTATGAATCAAATGGATACCTTATGTTCTTTGTATATTGATGTTCTAGCGTGTAGGGCACCCGCCAAAAACTATGCTTTGTTTTTGATGGAAAGATATTTACAATTGAAAATTAAGGCTGTCAAGGTAGGGGTGCCTATAGAGATAAAAACCATTGTTGATTTCATAATCTGTTTTAAGCATTACGGGGTGAAAGTCCAACGACTGTTATGTCAGTTTTATTTACATAATCTTGTATTGCATGTAGAAACATAAAAGAACCCTAGCCCTTTTGTGCGTGATATAGAGCTTCAGGCATTTAGCTCTTTTGTTGTTAACTAGATAAAGTGGCTTAAAGCCTACAATACCTTCCAGATATAGGAGAATGGGTTAGATTTGTGGGTAAGAGGCAATCCTAGAAACCCATTGCAACTATGGAATAAACATAGGAGCTTAATGAGAATGAAGGGTGTGATCTAGACATTGGGACCTATTCACACAGCAGTCATCCAGCAAGGGGTAGAATACTTCCTAACCATCAAATACCTTGCCATAACAATAACCAAATTCTGATATCTGGTTTCCAATCGGAACATCCAAAATAGAGAGCCATTCAATTATGAGAATTTCAAGCTAGCTGTTGACCGCTTGGTTATCTATGGTGACCTCACCTTGAGAGAAGGCCCGCCTTGGTTAGGTTGTAGGTTCCGAAGTCCAATCATCTGGTATCCTGCACTAGTGTATAGAGCCTTATATGAATTGCCTGAAGGTCAGACAGGGCATATTTTTGAATTCTTAGCAAGAAATCATGGTTGTAGACCATTGACTGAAAATCCTTCTCCATCCTATTCCCTAATTGCATTGCATGTCAATTACAATGTTTTCATGAGGGCATGAAAAAGGGTAAACAGGGGGGTGTGTTGAGCATTAGAAAAGGTATGTAATTGCCACTTATTTCTTTTTCTTTTCCTTTAATTCATAACTTCTTTATATTCTAAGATGGGCATATGATAAAGGATTATGATAGAGTTAAAGAGATTTGTGATTAATGTAAAATGACTAATTATTGTCCTATTCTATGTAGAAAGTGAAGAAAATGGAAAATCGCCATTTCGGAGGAAAATACAAGGCAAAACTAACTATTGTCCCTTTGATAGGAAACCACATCTAGACGAGGAAATCGAGATCTGAGCGCATGGGCTAGGAAAAGGAAGAAGAAATGCAATATCAATGCAAGAGGATGAAAAGATATCTGAATATTAAAGATATGGTGAATCCCTCAGGATCCTTTGATCATGAGGGATCGCTACCTCAAGGCTACATGTATTTTTGGCATTTCCACCTGGACACTTTAAAAAGGGACAGTGTTGCTAGCCAAAGGGGCAGATTATTGTTGATTTATAGAATTTGTTGTTGCAATCTGAACTTTGATCATCGACTCTCTTTAAAAGAGAGGTCACTGTAACTCTGTTTTTATGAGTAATATATAAACTTCATTGTTGTTCCATTATCTAATTCTGGAGTAGCCGTAGGAGTCCTTCCCTGGTGGTGAAGGGCCCATCCCTAGTGGATCACTTTTAATCTGTATCATTATTTTCTGATTACAGTCGTGTGTGGTTTGATTTCCTTTACTTGCTTTATTTAGTAATCTTCTAGTCTTAAACATTTCATTGACTTGCTCTATTATATCGAATTAGTAATTGAATGGTAAGACTATTATTTGCAACTGAAAATGTTATGTTGTTCATTCTGAAATAATATCACATTGTCTAATTCAGATATTGTTGTTCCTTTACATATTGACATTGTTGTTCATTTACAAATGGACACTACTGTTCATTTATAGATTGATATTGTTCTTCATTTATAGATATTCATTGCTATTCATTTAGCTATGGTTGACTTATAACTATGATTATTGTTCATTCGGATTACTGTTCCATTATCATCGCAATTGTTGTTCTCTTATAATTATGGCTAATGTTTATTATGATAAAATAAGATTACTGATTTAATCATTCTAATTCATTGTCTGTTTACATTTGATTAAGTTTGTTGTTCAATATTTCATAGACTTATTTAGGTTTTCCGTTCCTTTCTTAGTTGCTATTCAATTTATTTATTAGTTAAATATTTCTATTCAATTCCTTTCGGTTAAGATTGCTACTTAATTCATTCCTGTAGATTAAGCTTATTGTTCAATCTTTTCAATAGATTATTTGTTGTTCCTTTTCTGTTTATTGAATTGTCATTTCAAGTATTTGCTTTGGTGTGAACAGAAAGATCCACAACTCCAGTGAATATTGACTATTGTTGTCTAGTTCTCGGATTGGAGATCTTGCCTTTGATTGGTGTTCATTTGCATTAGTTTACAAAGGAAAGAGTTATCATTATTGTATCATTGACTGATGATTGTTGTAGCTTCTTGATTTAGTTACAAAGCATTTCAATTTCTTTCCATTACATTCAGAGTTGTTTCCAACATTTATTTACTTTTGTAAAGCACTATACTACTAGCATTACTCTTGAACAAGTGACCACCTCAGTCTGAGCACACTCTTGACTTAGAAAATCGCACCTAGATTGATAATTATTGTTGGGTAAATAGAGGTTAAAAAGACCCTTTTTACTGCTCAACGGAGAGCACGCGATTTCGCCTTGGGCTGCCATGTAGTAGAACATTGTTCAGGAAAAACCATGAATCTTGCATGCTCTCAGGATGGTAATGGTCAGATAGTGAATGTGCGTGATATGGATCTGCGTCGTTAGATCTAGGGGTGGAAGATTGGACGGTTGTTGCGTGGTCAATATGCACAGAGGGAAACAGAGTTAGGATTTGTGGGGCCCAGGGGGTTAATTACAATTAATTGTAATTAATTAATAACTAAGGTGGGGATTTAAAATATAATCAACAGGTCTAATGGAGTGGGACCAGGGGTTAAATGTGGCAGGGTTAGTGTAACTGCAGTAAGGGTTGGTGGGTTAAAAGGTTTTTGTTGGGGAAATATGAATTGGGGAATTAATTTAAATAATGTTGGGGGGGGGGTAAAAACTTAGGATAAGGGATGTGGGGGTGCGGGGGGGGGGAAAACTTAGGATAAGGGGTTTGTATGGGTTTGGAAGGGAAAATGAGGAAATTAATAAGGGGAAAGGTGATTTTTTCAATAGGGAATGGGTTTCACACTAGGGAAAACAGGTTTTTGTGTAGGGTGTGAGTTTTGGAAGGTAACTTACTAGGGAAATGTGTGAATCCAAGGGATAAGGGTAAAAATGAAGGGAAAAGGGTATTTAATAAGAAATCAGGGGATAATGGAGAAATTAGTAAATGAGTATGTGGGGTGAAATGAAATGGGGGGCATATTTTTCTTTTTATTATCTTGAGAATAAGCTTTGATACGAACTGCACTTGATTGCCTATCGATAGCTCTGGTCCTAGGGTTTAACGAAACAAGGGATAGAGAGTACCAAGCATCCATGGGGACACAGGGAGGAGGGAGCTCCACTCCCTCCTACAGTTATATGGTAACAAATAGAGGAAGAGGAGGGAAAAAGACCAAACCTCCACAACCTTTAGAGGTCAAGACAAAAGACACAAAAACTCAAAAGGTGGAATGTTGCAAAACCAATGCAGATCAAGGGGCCCATGAAGAAGACTATCAGGGGGAGAAAGAGGAAGACAGAGGTCAAGGGTTGGAGAACAGAGCTAAGATGGGGCCTTGTAAACCCAAGACCACAACTAAACCTAGGGTTATTCTGAATGATCCAGCTCTATAAGCGTACAGGGATCACATGGCTAACTATGCCATCATATGTAAATTTATGGGAATATGGCCATCAGAGAAAGCGTTGTACACCTGGATAAAATACAACTAGAAACCAAAGAGGGAGTTAAATATTCATCTTATATCCAAAGGTTTTTTCACTATGGTGTTTACGAACATGGAAGACAGGGACAAAATCTTTGAAGGAGGACCATACTTCTTTGTAGTTTCTAGACTCTATATGAGGCCATGGATGATGAACTTTGTACCAAAACAAGAAACCTTAACTTTTGTACCAGTATGGATTCGACTATAGTTCTTACCTTTATCTTAGATGCCAGAGTCTTTAAAAGCTATAGGCAATAAATTAGGTCATTTCTTAAAATTTTCAGAGGCAACTCTAAGGGGAAAATACACATCCTATGCCCGAATATGTTTGGAGATGGATCTATCAGGAGCCCTTCCAGATGAGGTCATTCTAGAAGTCTATGATGAAGAATGGGTTCAAGCAGTTGAATATGAACATATCCTGTTCATATTTCACAAATGTCATGAACATGGGCATTTATCCAGAGATTGTCCTCTCTATTGAAGGGAGGAAAACCTAAATATAAACAAAGGAAAATACCAGATAAGTTTCACCAAAGTAGGAGGAAAAGGAAAAGGAGGAGGAAGGAAGACACAAAAGAACGCTAGTGTAAATGATAAAACAAGAAGTTACAACATTTTTGAGATCTTAGAAGAAAAAGAAGCTGAGGAAGGGGATAAAGAGAGTATAGAGAATCAGATAGCAAGGGGGAAATAAAAAGAGACCAGCATGGAGTACATTTAGGAATAGAATGATCACACAGTGGACCCTTTAAGTACCATGGAAGTAGAAAAAGACTAGGAAATGACCCAAAATGAAAGTGGTATAGACGATCAAGATTTACTGGAGATCCCAGAAAGGGAGAACCTAGAGCTAGAAAAGTTTCTAGAACAGGGAGGCAACTTGGGAATAAACTCCATCCCTCAGGAGGACATGGACAAATTCCAACCAATATTCCTTAATAAGGCACATCAAGCAACTGCAGGAGACAAAAGAGGACATGAAAACCAGGAAAACAAAGGGACTTCCTCAATAGGATTAATAACATGAAAACTAACAGAGAATCCAGGCAAAAGGAGGGGAAGAAAAAGACAGAAAGAATTACTACTGGAGTGTGGAAAGCTCATGATTGATTCAAGAAGGATGAAAGACCTTTCTAGTTACTCCTTTATAACCCTACCTCAATGAAAATCACAACCTGGGACATTAGAGGACTAGGGAGTAGAAGAAAACAGAGGAATCTCGGTAAAAGGATTAGAGAGGAAAAACTTGACATAGTGTTCATATACAAAACAAAATGCTCAGTGGAGAGAATCTGCAAAAAACAAAGCAAATGGGTAAATAAGTATGAATACCCTAAAGTGAAGGCAAATAAATATGTTGGTGGTATTCTCACTCTCTGGGATCCATAGAAATTTGGTGTGATTGATGCGGAGGCATCCAGACATCACCTTTCTCTGATTTTACAACTGGTGGGTGACAAGCAATGTTACATGATCACCAATGTTTATGGTCCTCAACCAATGGAGGACAAACTTCGACTCCTCAGAACACTGTAGGAGGAGATTTTAACATAAAAAAATCACTCATGGAGAAGAAAGGAGGAACTAAAATACTTGGGAGAGACTCAAATACCTTCCAGAACTTCATCACCAATATGAAATTGGTTGATATGGAAACAAGCAATGGAATCTTCACCTGGAATAAAAAAACAGGAGGTCCTGCCCAAGTGTGGCCTCAAAATTGGACAGATTTTTGGTTTCAGAGGAACTTCTTCTCAGGGGAAGCAGCATTACAGCACTCATACTACCTTTTTGGGGTTCAGATCACTGGCCTATCCAGTTGGAAGCTTCCCTTTTTGGCAAACCAAAGAACACCCCCTTCAGGTTTGAGAATGTTTGGTTCACACATTCAGATTCCCTCACAAATATTAAACAATGGTGGAAGGAAGATCTTCACCTCCAAGGTGCAAAGGTGTTCCTGCTTCACTGCAAGCTCAAACACATTAAAGGCAGACTCAAAGAGTGGAACAAAAAGTAATTTGGGAACATCTTCAAAGCTAAAGGAGAGGTGGAAAAGAAACTTAAGGAAATAAACCAGATTCTTATCACAGAAGGCTACACGGATGAAAGGATAGAGATGGCAGAGTCACTCCAGCAGGAGTGGGACAACAGATGCCTTCAAGAGAAAATACTCTGGAGATAGAAATCCAGATTACAATGGATTAAAGAAGGGGAGAGAAACACCAAATTCTTTCACAGATCCACCATATCTCACCGAAACAATAATATAATTGTGAAACTTATCGATCAACATGGTATAGAGAGAAACACTCATGAATAGATGGAGAAGGTTCTGCTCCAACATTTTCATAAAATTGTTGAGGAAGCCTCGGAAGATAGGCACCAGTTTATGGAAAAATTCACTAAGTACATCCCTAAATTGGTCACCAGAGAAGATAATTTCAATCTCAATAGACCAGTAACAAAGGAAGAAATTGAGGAATTCATGAAGGAGATGCAAAATGGGAAAGCACCAAGCCCATATGGCTTTAATGTGGACTTTTTCAAAGATTGTTGGAGGATAGTGAAACAGGACATCCTGGAGGTAGTGGAAGACTCTCGATGATTTAAGAAAGTCTTAAAGGCACTCAATGAATATTTCATAGCCTTAATCCCAAAACAGGAGAAGGTCACCTCCCCAGATAGATTTCGACCTGTAGCATTGTGCAATGTGATCTACAAAATTATATGGAAAGTCATTGCCAGCCGTCTCAAACCTCTCCTCCCAACCTTAGCGTCAGAGGAACAAACAGGCTGTGTGGAAGGAAGACAAATTCTAGATAATATAATTCAAGCATGAAACAATTCATTCACTCATTACCAACAAACAGGAAGGAATGATAATGCAACTGGACACAGCAAAGGCCTATGACAAACTTAGCTGGTCATACATAAGAGCAATCTTAAAAGCCTATGGCTTTGATCAAAATTGGTTTAAATGGGTTATGGCTCTAGTTACCACAACCAACTGTTCAATTCTTCTCAATGGTGCTCCTTCCAAAACCTTCAAGCCTTCTAGATGTCTCAGGCAAGGAGATCCTCTTTCTCCTCTTCTCTTCATTCTAATGATGGAAGGGTTAGGAAGAGTTATCAGAGCTACTAAGGAGGAAGAGAGAATTCAGGGTCTGAGACTCACTCATGGTGGGGACACGATGACACATCATCAATTTGTGGATGACGCTATGCTTCAAGGTGCACCCACTGTTAAGGAATCCAAAGCATTCAAACATATTCTGAGTGAGTTTTCTAGGGCATCACGCACTGAGGTAAGTCTCACTAAATCAAAGATCTTCCTTTTCAATACAGATATTTCAATTCAAAGAAATCTTTCCAGAATTTTGGGCTTTCAAAGGGAGACACTGCCTGTGAAGTACCTGGGAGTTCCTCTCACTGAAAAACCACTTCACAAGGATATCTAGGAGCCTGTTATTAATATCTAAAAGATAAGATCAGTAAATGGACAAACAGAGCACTAAATCTTGCAGGGATACTAGTTCTCACTAAGGCCATCCCACAAAGTATCCCTATGTATATGCTGTCTTCCATTCTAGCACCAGCTCGTGTAATGACCAATATAAGAAACATTTAGAGAGATTTTCTCTAGGGGAAAGGTGAAGAAAAGAAGAAATGGGCCTTGGTGGCATGGGATAGAGTATGCAAACCTAAGTCCCATGGAGGCTTAGGTCTTCATGACCTAGGAATTCTAAATAGAGTTATTGGTGCCAAAATCTAATGGAGATGGTTGAAATAAATTCAAGTCCCTTGGGCAAAACTTTGGAAGCACAAATATGCTAGCGAATGGTAGGAAAAAAATCTAATGAGAATGACAAGACAAGTAAAAGGTTCTGTTATTTGGAATAGGGCATGGGAGGGCGTTAGTCCAAAACCATAGTTTCTAGGAGATCAGAAATGGGAACCTGGCTTGGTTCTGGGAGGATAATCTCCATAGTGAAGAATTATAAGACATTAACACTAATACCATCAACAAAGGACTAAGGTGGGTATGTGATTATTGGGACCAAGCAAGGAATGATAAGAAATGGAGAACTTGAAAAACTTCTAGATTATAGTGGAATGGGCATGTTGCATACTCAAGCTACAACCCTTCAAGGTCTTTTAGACAAGAGACAAATATTGCACTCAAACTTGAACGATCAACTAAGATGGGGAAAGAACAAGACAGGTCTCTTCAACCTTGAGGAAGCCAAAAGAATAGGTGCAGTGCTAAACCTTCCAAACACTGATAAGACATGGAAAGAAATCTGGGAAAATCCTCATTGGATGAAAGTAAAACTATTCAAGTGGCTGGTTCAACAGGGCAAGATTCTGACATGGGATAACCTAAGAAAAAGAGGTTTTGTTGGCCCCTCAAGATGTCATTTATGCAAAGAAAAAGAAGAAACTGCAAATCATCTACTAAATAGATGCACTTTTACCACAATACTTTGGAATTGGGTTGGAAACGTCTTTGAGCAGGCAGACAAAGATGTTAATGATATCACTACTACATTGAAGAATTGGCGGAATTTTTTTGCAGACAATGAGATCATTAACTCCGCCTGGATGTTGATCCCAGGATTCATAATCTTGAATGTCTGGAAGGAGCACAACAATAGGATTTTCAAGGAGAAAATGAGTCCGAAGAGCAGCATCCTAAAGCTAACCCTTAAACAACTTAAAGAGACTATTCATATCATGGGAGGTGCAACTACTAGAAAACCCATCAGTAAAAGAGAAGCCAGAATTTTGGAGAAGTTAGAGCTCAAGGTTCGTCGCCCTCAAGGTTCTATGCATATTAACAAGAAGACCTCAAAAGGGAATTCGAGAGAAGCTAGTTATGGAGGGGTCTTGAGAGATGAAGAAGGAAACATACAAATCATCTTCCACAGTTATCTAGGAGAAGCAACCAACAATATGGATGAGCTTATGGCGGTGGAATCATGCCTGGAAATAATGTTCAAGCACAACATTCATAATGTCATCATTGAAGTTGACTTGGAATTAGTCATCAACTCAGTGAAAAGGATAAATGCTAGGGCTACTCCTGAGAAAATCTCAGAACATTGGTGGCTTCTACAAGTCTGCCAAAGAATCCAAGTGCAGCTATCAAGGCTGAGTACTCTTATGTTGGTTCATGTTCACAGGGAAGCCAACAAAGTTGCGGATTGGCTTGCAAATGAGGGAGCATGAAACAAGAATACCGACTTGTGCTGCTAGTGGGAAGAAATTTTGAATGATAGGTTGAAGGAGGGATGCTCATCTATGGCCATCAGCGACTGACAACAGCATTAGGAAAAATCAAGAGATAGAAATTCTGAAGCAGAGGCACACGGATGGGGTCTCATCGATCTAGATTCATTATGAAATGTTATGAAATATGCAAGGTCCTTTTTAGAATGTAGGTCTATGTCAATCTCCTTAACCCAGGTAACAACAAACCAGCAGTCTCAAAGGGATGGTTGGAAGGAGGGATCTTCATCTTCCTTTGGCCCCTGTGCAAGAATCCAGTCTTTCTCGGCAAGCACAAAACCCCCGTTTGGTTTTCGGTGATCGCTTTACTACCCTTTGGGTGGTTTCCAATGTATCGCAAGCTCTTTAGGACGGAAGTGGTTTTTCACAATCGGAAGTGATTCCACTCACCATGCAACACGTGGCTTTGGGTGGGGAGGAAATACCGCCCTCATCGCGAACTAACCATCAGAGCTTTTAGTCTGTGGGATATGATCCCAAACTATTGGATCAAGTGAGGGCATTCAATGGCCAAGATTGAACGTGCATGTTGGTGGGACCGACACAATGGTTATGTTTCGAGCTGTTTTCATGACCTCATGAGAATCGCATGCAAATGGTGGATTTTGGGCAGTGAAAGTGATCACTTGTTATGCCAAAAATGGACCCGATATGATTATAAATTATGGTTTACAGGATGCATGAAGTCCGATGTGTTGGTTAAAAGATGAGCATGTTTGCCACCCAATATGTTTTCATCTGCTAGATCTTTAGCTTAAGATCCAACAGTTAGTTTTGGACTTCTGGTTTGTTTTGACCACATCCCTATGTTCATTTTGTCATCTAGCGATCAGGGGATTAGGTTCGGCCTGTCCTTTTGGTGTGCATCACTGCCAAGGTTGCTTATTGTACACTATTTCCATTTTTAATTGAATAAGAAGGATCCGCTCTTTCCTTAACAAAAAACAAAAAAAATAAATGAAATGGGGGGAAGTTAATCAAAGAAGCTTGTGAACACCTTTTCACTCTCATAAATGCTCCTACACATGAAACATAATATTAATCATGATAAATGTACTTTTGACTGAGCAACCTTGTACATTTGCAACCTTTCTTCTACCTACCCATCATTTATCCTAACTTATTTTCTTCACTTTTTTGGGTACATTTAAGCTAGCAAACCCTTTATTTCCTTTTCTTTTGACAAGCAAACTCTTTAATTCTAACCCTATAACTTCCAATGGCTCAGATTAAGCTAATGAGCACATTTTAATTCTCTACCTAACTATTGATCTGCCAAGGTTAAATAGTTTGGCTAGATCTTTATTCTCTATCTATCAACATAAAATCCAAAACATGAATGAGTCAAGATTAAGCTATTTGACTATCATGGGTTGTGACATTTATGACAAGCTTCACACAACCATTATTTTGCATAGGAAAATAACAAGTAGTGGCACTTGAATTTTCGCACTTGAATGATCTATTTTATTTTTTGTTTGGGGTTCATATTTTTCACTTTTTTAATCTTTTGTTTTTGTTTTTGTCCTTTGATTATTCTTTTAGGACATACTCTCTTTATATTTTTTAATTTTTAATATGGAAAACATTTTGCAAAAAGAAAAAGTATGTACAATATTACAAGACTAACCATAACCAATTCAAAATTATGAATCCTATTATTATAGGACCCTAACACCTTGCAAACTTTGGATTTGTAGGATGGATTATGATGCGGTAAATTGAGTAATTTCCTTTAACTTATCGAGATCAACCTGTATCTAGTGTTTGAGACAATGAAAATGAGTAAAAGTCCATATTAAAAAAAATGCACTTATGTAGATTGAAATGGACGTTTTAGAACCTACACCTAAGAAATATTGCTTGAAGATGAGCTAGGCATTGGGCTCATTTCCTGAAATGAGTTGGAAGATCATCCAAGCAAGCTTGAATAGTATATATGATATCGTGAAAGGAATATTCCATATCCATTTGAAAGGTTGCTGCATTCTTGAGTCCAAATGGGAGCTTTCGATATAAAAATGTGCCCCAAGGATAGATGAAGGTGCTTTTGTGATGGTCAGTAGATTTTATAGCAATCTAGTTATACCCCAAGAAGCCATCCATGAAAGAGAAGGATTCACAACTAGTGCAATCGTTGATTACTTGGTAAATGAACAGAGTTGGATAGTTGTATTTTGGACATGTAGTGTTCAAATCACAGTAGTCAACACAAACATGAATGGTACCTTTCTTTTTGTCTATAGGAACTAGATTAGAAACCCATTTAGTCAAGGGAAGGGGGTAGATGAAACCAACACTCAACAATTTTTCGACTTTAGTATTGATAGTTCTTGCTTTGCAGGGGTCGAATTTTGAATTTTTTTCCAGACATGCTTGGAATTGTCATGGACCTCGATCTCATGCTCGACAATAAAAGGATCTATGTTAGGAATTTCCTCGTAAAACCAAGTAAAAACATCATAGAATTCCTTAAAAGGTAGGTGAAGCTTGCAATTTCCTCAGGACTCTGGTCAGCTCCAATCCGAATGTTTTCCATGATACCTTCTTTGACCGAGATATTGATGAGTATAGTCTTTGAAATATTTCCCAAGTTACCTTCTAAATCCATAGTTTGGATAGTTGTATAAGCCTAAGGAACAATCTCTGGTGGGTAAAAAGGTAGGATTTGTAGAGGTGTCGTGTCTGAATTTTATATCAAAGCATAGTGATGATAATTTTCCCAAGGTCGCTCTTCTAAAGACATTATCTCTTGAATAAATTCATCCGAAGGTAGGACTTCAATGAGGAGATTATTAGAAGGAGTGGTGATGGGTGAGGAAGTGGTACCATTAGTCGTAACCAAAACAGTGGAAGAATCATATGCAGATTGAATGACTTGATAAGCTAATTCAACTGGTGAAAGTGACATATGATCTCCATAAGAGTCAATTTCTGAAGGGGCCAAGAGAATATAGGAATCGGTAGGGTCATGAGGAATGGTAGAGACCATAGAAACTGTCTCTGGAACCTTGGACGACGATAGAGGAAAATAACCCAAAAGGGAGGAACCCTTGAAAAAACAGGTAACAACTGACGTAGGAGTCATTTATAACACCTCTAAGGGCATAGTGTCACTATGTAATGGAGAGTAATCTAGAGTATAGAAGGATAGCTATTTCATTATTACTATTTTCCCATAAAGGGAAAAGGATGAGTGGGAAGACTGAAGAAACAATGGGAGTCATGGCTAAGTCCAATTGCAGCCCAAAAGCAAATTATAGTTGAGATGATGAGCTACAAATTCATTATCCACCGTTACCATTTTCCTACTCAGAGTGATCGGGTAGCTAGCATGGTATCCTTTTGCAATGAAAGTGTGGCCATCGAATTCTTTGAGGGAATTTGATAGCATTGTAAGAGTGGGAGAACCTAGGGTGAGCCAACATGAAGTGGACATTACACAGGTTGAAGCACCTTCTTCATTGATTGTCTGATGGATAGCTCTGCCTTTTGATATAACCTGCACTTGAAATGTGAGATGGTCGGAAAGGTAAGGCTTACTTTTTTCCATGTCAAAAATTGCTAGAGTGGAGTCTTGAGGGTCAATTACACCACTTGTTGAAAGAAAAGCTTTCCATTATGATGGATAGGTCAGTAATACTTTGAGGGAAAACATGGATGATGGTGCTTGCTCCAAATATTCTACACTACTGTAGTTTTTGGCAACACGTGCAAAGGTATTGTATGTCATGTGATGATGTGTCCCTTTGGGGGGACGGATCACAAGGTCAAAGACAATACTTTCGATATCAAGATCATTAGGTGGTAGTGGATTTAAACTCAAGGCAGTTTCGAGAGTGTTAGTGACTAGAGTTCCATAATTCTTAGCTCTCATTTGTAGAACAACCATTTCAAAGGTGTAAACAATTTATGATCCTTCACTAGAGAAAGGAGAATGTGAACCACCATTTTCCCCTTCTGGGGGTTGCGATGGGATCGAAATATGGTGTTACTATTACTAAGAAGGAAAAGGGTTGTTGAGGACCATAGGTTTCTGCCCAATGTATTTTGGAGCATGAAGGTTTGTGCATTTTTGAAGGCATGGACATTGCTAGAGTGGAGTCCTGAGGGTCAATTCCACCAATTGTTTAAAGCAAAGCTTTCCATTATGATGGACAGGTTGGTAATACTTTGAGGGCAGACAATGGATGATACTATTTGCTCCAAATCTTCTACAATACTATATTTTTTGGTAACATGTATAGAGTTATTGCGTGTCGTGCATTGAAGTTTCCCTTTAGGCAGATGGATCATGAGGTTAGCGATAGAACTTTCGATATGAAGATCATTAGGCAGTGGTCGATTTAAACTCAAGGTAGTTTCTAGAGTGTTAGTGGCTGGAGTTCCATAATTATTAGCTCTCATTTGTAGATCAACCATTATAAAGGTGTAAATCGTTGATGATCCTTCACCAGAGGAAGGAGAATGTCAACCACCATTTCCCTCTTGTGGGGGTTATGGTGGGATCGAAATAAGGTGTTACTATTGCTGAGTAGGGAAATGGTTGTTGAGGACCGTGGTTGTCCACCGAATGTATTTTTGAGCAAGAAGGTCTGTGCATTTGTGAAGGCGAGGACATCTGTAAGTCATGTGGTCCTCTTCATAGATATTGCAAGAGAACTTTAGGGTTTTTTCCTTCCGATATCATATTTGACAACAACTTTCTATTTGGGATTATTCTACATAGCAGGCTACTCCTCAGAGGGAGAGATCTTTTCTTATTCTTCTTATTCTTATCATAGGATTTTTGTGTATACTACACAAATCTTATCAAAACAATTGAAAGAGTAGCTGATTGGAAGTAGGAGTGGTATCGATAGATAACTAGGAAGCTTTCTCACTGAGTTGTTTTACAACAGCCCTAGAGGTAGTGCTGACAAGGCTGTCATTGTGCGCACCATGTTTCTGAGTAGCGGGAGCATTAGAAGTTCAAGGGGAATGGAGGATTACATTGTAGATTATTCTAGACTGAGAGTAAATCAAATCTAAATTTTGGGCATGATGAATGGATTGGTCTTCCGTGACCACACCACCCAAGGCAACGTCCTTGGAAATTTGAGGAAGAAGAGACTTGCAGAACTAATATACTAATAATTGATCTAGAATTAGAGGTTTGAAAAGCCTCTCCCTCTGTCTCCATTCATAGATATGATCAAATATGTGGGTAGAGGTTTCTTGGCATAGAGTAGTGAAGGGTTCTGTTTCAGTTTCATATGGGTAGGAAGATGGAAGTGCTTTAATAATGCCATTTCCAGGGCACCAAAGTTATTTATTGATGTGCTCGGTAACTCAATTTACCACTTGGAATAATTTCCAGTAAGGGTGAGGGGGATGAGTATGAGCCAGATGATATTTTCAAATGTGGAGTTCGATACAAACCATAAATGGTAGGTGGTTACATGTGTAGTTAGATCATCCCCTTGTTTCCCTTCAAATTTCAGAATGGCGACATGTATCTTGTGTGGGATTGGAGGCCAATGCAAGTTGTGTTTGATGGAATCATTAGTCAACTTATATGTATTAGGGATATCAAGTGTTTTGAGAAAAGGCAAAGGTGTAGGTGCCCCCATCTCTGACCAAGGTGGTGCAAGATGAATTGAAGGACTAGGTGACCCTCTAATCAAGTTGTTTCCAATACGATACATGGGATTCATTAGATAATAACCTCATGGTTGTGGTGGAACAGTCATATAATATGGTACTCCATATGGGATATTAGGCTAGGGGGAAAATATTGGTTTCCCTCAAGATAAAAGTGTCCCCCCTGACTCAATTGTGGTGAAGGAGGGGGTGCCCAAATGGATGTAGCAAGATCGGGTTGATGGATCTTGTTAGTCATAGAGTTTGTAGTAGGCACATGACCAACACTAGAATAGTGTCCACTTGGAGGAGGTAAGTCAATCAGAAAAGAAATAGGATGTCATATAGGTGGAAGGGGAACATCAATGCCCCTGATCAGTATATGCATGTTGAGAAAATTTCTCCTAGGCATATCAAATTGGTGTTATAAATTAGAAATGGGTTCCAACCAAAAGGGTTACTGAAGGTGGCCATGCTAACAATGCTACTAGGAGCTATAGACGATGGTCTAGTAGATGACACAAAAGGGTGGAGACCGGGATGTGTGGGATTCCACCCATAACTGGTGTAACTAGGTTGCTCAGACTAGGCATAGTCTGAACAATAGGTTGACCAATAAAATGAGTAGTACTGACCATATGTGAGAGAAGTGATGGTGGAGAGAAATTGTCCACAAAGGACCATGACCCATTAGTCGTCATAAGAATATTGGATGTGGGCACTGATGAAGACATCGCAAGTATAAGTGATACCTAAACCAACACTAGATGATCCAGATTTAAACAGGAACACAATAAAATACAGCGATAACCATAAAGACAGATATGCAGCAGAAATAATACTTCATTTCATTAATGGAAAATACTGAAATATGCTTACAACCAGAAATGGAAATAAACCAGCTAGGGCGATGGTAGCTTATCTCTGAGAAGAGATGTGGTCGCTACATGCCTCTGAACTATGTTACTATGAGGCTCGAAGGCCTATTTATTGTTGAGAAACAATGGAAA
Organism: Pinus taeda; assembly: GCA_000404065.3. Lineage (NCBI taxonomy): Eukaryota > Viridiplantae > Streptophyta > Pinopsida > Pinales > Pinaceae > Pinus > Pinus taeda. The sequence goes on from APFE030597974.1 coordinate 97,911, forward strand.
AACCTTCACATTCCAAAACCTAACCCTAGAAGATGAAACGCCAAATTGTGGGCCCCGTTTTGGGTAATTTGGTACATCAATTTCCCGGGGTTGTAACTTTGGCATACGATCTTCGTTTGACGCGTATGATAGCTCGTTAGAAAGATCTATCTGAGAACTACCACTTTAGGAAGGGAAACATCGGTCCATGGACCCATGTTGCCCCCAGATTTCCCAAAAAACATCGTTTAGGGCCTCAAAACGGCTCTGGAAGTTCAAGACCCGAAAAAGCTGCTAAAAATAGTAAATTCTGCTACAATTATGGAAACTGAAAAAGCTGAAAGAGACAGTTGTGGGGGTCCAAATGGGATTGGTGGGTGGCCACCAACATCCACCTGGATCATTCCTCCCCCCTTAGGAAGCAATGGTCCCCATTTCATTGAGTTCCTCCCTGAGATGAGGAAGCTTTTGTTGAGCTGGGTCTCCGGTGAGCTGTTCTGCAATCTCTGATGTGTTCAGAAATGGTGGGAAGCTTGGTTGACGATGGTCCACATTGAACACTCAATGTAAGAAAAGGAATGGAGGAATGTTGTGCTTCAAAGCATTGTTTCCCGTAGCCTCAGTACTGGTGTAAGGACCATGTCGAAGTGGTTTGAGTTTCTAATGGGTTCTGGTAAGGCGTTCTCTCTGTAGATGTAACCAAACTTTGTTGCCCACCTGAAACTTGTGTGGTACTCCTGTGGGTGAGGAGAAGTTGTTCCTGTGTTCTGTCATGACTGTATCCCTCTGCTGCTGTTGCTACGTGGAGGAACCCTCTGCAGGGGTCATGGATGTAGTGACGATCTTCCCCTTACTTTGGGAGTGAACCATACAGATGAATTTCCTGGTCTAGGAGATGAGATTGCTACCTTTCTTTGCAGTGATCAAAGATGTGGTGGTAGGTGGGGCTACCTCCAGTATCCTGTATAATGAATTATTCAAAGAAATAATGACAGCACGAGGCCTTGATTCATACACAGCATGTCGCCTCCACAAGTATGGTTGGCCTAATAATACATCACACACATCTAGAGGTGTAACATCACACAATACCTCGTCGGTGAATGGTTTGATGCTGTAGGGAAGGCAGCACTGCTGGCAAACTTTGAGATCTCGTCCTTCATGAAGCCACCCAATACTGTATGGCTGCAGGTGTGGTGTAGTCGATAGGCCCAACCGCTTCACGACCTCTACTGAAATAAGGTTCTTTTGGCTGCCACTGTTGACAATGAATTGCAGCGGTGAACCCTTCACCCACATTTGTGAGTGGAAAAGACGTTCCCCCTCCTCTGGCTCTTCGGGCTCATTCTTCTAGATCTTGGCAGTGGCAACAGTGGAGCTGGGATCTGCATCAATGATCTGCTTCCCTTTACCATTCCCCTTGTCAGGTTTTGGCTCAGGGTCGGAACGTGCATCTGATTCGGAAGCCTTCAACTCAGCCACCAGAGATTGCTTGGTCCGACACTCACTTGTGTTATGAGTGGGACTCTTGTAGAACTCACACCACTTTCCTATGTCCTTCTTCGGCTTCGTGGTGTTTTTCTTTTCTTGCGGCTTTGACAGGTTGTCTTGGGTCACCCCGCCTTGGCTTTGTCCTTTGGGCTTCGGATTTGCAGATCCAAAGTCTCGCTTCTTCTGTTTGAACGTTTGCTCGATTTTGACAGCGTATTGACACGCCATGCTGAGGGAGGAGATGTTCAGGAACTCCATCTCTTCCTGGATGTATCTGTGTAGGCAGCCATGGTATTTGAGTACCAGATGCAGCTCAGAATCTTTGATACCCAACTGTGTGTGAAGGGTATGAAAAATGTTTATGAACTCTGGCACATCTTGGTCTCATCCTTGCCACAATGTGGTCCATTTGATTTATTTGTCCTCATAGGTTTTGACACGGTAGTACTGCTCCTTGATGGCATCTCGGAATGAATCCCAAGTGGGTGCGGCTGAAAATAGTGAGCCGGTCTTTTCATCCTTCTGCTCACAGTATGTTTCCCACCAGTCCTTGACATGGGGGGCTGCTTTGAGAAGAGTGAAAACAATCTTTTCCCGACTTGAAAATTCATGAACAGAAAAATACCCTTCTAGTAGATTTAGCCATTTATCTACCACATCTGCGTCTATCTGACCCTCGAATATGTGGATTTCAAAATTAACTTGTACCTTAAAGGGCGTGGTGTTTCCAGAGTAGCTGCTGGAAGCCGATATGTCGCCTCTGGGTAGCCGCTGAAGGATCTGCGCAAAGCTATCCATCATCGCGTTCCTTTGCCGCTCGAGGGTTCCTTCAAGTAAGATTTTGATAAGATCTCCTGCCCCCTCATCTTTCTTCTCATCCACCATGGGAGACTGTCGGGATTTGTGAGGCTGGTCTTGCAAAGGTTCGACCAGTTCAAGCCCTAACTCCATATATCCCGACCTCGTTGGGGACATGCAAAGAAAAACATAAAAAAAGCAGATCGCTCTGATACCACTGATCCAAATTTAAGTAGGAACGCGATAAAATATAGCGATAACCATAAAGACAGATATGCAATAGAAATAATACTTCATTTCATTAATGGAAAATACTGAAATATGCTTACAACCAGAAATGGAAATAAACCAGCTAGGGCGATGGTAGCTTATCTCTGAGAAGAGATGTGTGGTTACATGCCTCTGAACTGTGTTACAATGAAGCTCGAAGGCCTATTTATTGTTGAGAAACAATGGAAAAACCCTTCACATTCCAAAACCTAACCCTGGAAGATGAAACGCCAAATTGTGGGCCCCATTTGCGTAATTTGGTGCATCAATTTCCCGGGGTCGTAACTTTGGCATACGATCTCCATTTGACGCGTATGATAGCTCGTTAGAAAGATCTATCTGAGAAATACCACTTTGGGAAGGGCAACATTAGTCCAAGGACGCATGTTGCCCCCAGATTTCCCAAAAACCGTCGTTTAGGGCCTCAAAACAGCTCCGGAAGTTCAGGACCTGAAAAACTGCTAAAAATAGTAAATTGTGCTACAATTATGGAAACTGAAAAAGCTGAAAGAGACAGTTGTGGGGGTCCAAATGGGATTGGTGGGTGGCCACCAACATCCACCTGGATCACTAGAACAAGAGGATTAGTGAGGGGAGGATTGTACAGAGTTACAAGTCCTTTGTGAAAAAAATCCTCATGAAGTATGGTGCCTTGGGAAGTGTTCTGTGATTCATTGTTGGACACTAGAGACTAATTTCCTAAAGAGGGAGAATCTGACTCACTAAGGCTCAAGAGGTCCTCTAGAGTAAGTGGAGGAAGAATTCGTTGTCATCTAGATAGATGACAAGGGCCGAATGTATCCACGATGATAGAGATATTTTATAAAAAAAAATTGAAGTGATATTTTATATAGTCTCGGTGTCAAAAATACAGCACCTAAAAAAAAAATTACTCTAAAGGAAATCAATAAGTAGTCAGGGAACATAACTATGTATGACAACCACCACTAGCTAGAGATGAAACCTAGTATCATAGTGGCTAAAAGAGAGATCCGATGAAATATTCAGTTACGATTACTATTGATCTTCACCCCAACCTCACTAAGAAGGGTCCAAATCCTATCATGAAGACGAGAACCCTCCAAACAAACCAAAGACAAAGTAGGTTCATATGTTTAGGTACTAGGGCATCCTCCCCCAGTTACCTTATGTTTGTTCCTAAATAATATGACCATTAAGGTTACCTCAAATCATAGACAATACTAGGGGGCTCATGGTCGTAGATAGTATACTGCGTGGGTAGGATACCTGAGTCCTCGACTCAGCTCCGATATCCCAGAGGGGATCCTTGTTATATACGAAAATGATCTCCTTATGAGCTGAGAGGAGCAAGACAGTTTGACTGAAGGTTTGACCAAGTTCACGGTCCTATTTTCTAGAGTAACACTCCCCAGGAACTAGCAGGATGATTTATAATGCTCCCCATGGATGAGCCAGGCACATTAGTCCTTAGGGTAATTCTCACTGTTACCTTAAGGTCTGCCTTAGTCAACTTTTGTGAGGTTCCGGAGGTCAAAGGAATGGGTTGACTGCATAATATCCCACTTTTTACTCACATGTCATCTCGAAAAGCAAGAAACATCTGTCTTCAAACTATTTGAGGCTATTGCTATTTCTAACAGATTCTAATAGAAAGGGAAAGAGAAATAAAGCACGGAAACATCCTAGCTTTCGCTAAAGGTAACTCATGAGAGAGTTGGCAAGGATTAGCCTCTGATTATATATATTGGAGCCTTGGGACATTGTGAAATAGGTCGAAAGGTTGAAGGATTTCCAACTTATTGTCAAAACTTTGTATGAGACATAGTGGTTTACCAAGAGGTTAAGAAGAGAGAGAGAGAGAGGAGCTAGAGGAGTAAGGGAAGCTTGATTCACCACATTGTTGTAATCATCCTTTCCTATTATTAATATAGATTTGTAGTTGTGTTGTCTACTTTATGGTGTTTATATTTTGTTTTAGTTATGTATTGATTTAATGCCATAGTTTATGAGTAGCTTATATGCATGTTAGTTGATATCCTTATGTATTACTCTTTTGATTATAAGGGTTATATGTTGTAGTATTACTTCTTGTCTTGTCTATACGTAGGTGTTTATCTAGGAGCTAGCAGAGAGGTCTTCTGCTTCACTACATTGGGCTCTCCAACGAAATTGCATCAAGATCTAAGGTAATCTCTTCCCTCATACTTTGAATATCATACATTAATATGGATATGTATATGCTTCTTTGTGCCAGATGCAACTAATTTGATTTGTCTCCCAAGGATCCTGAGAAGATCCTTGAGATTATTCTAGCCAAGACCACCCCTGCTTTAATCCTTATAGTAGAATTGGTGACTCCGTTGAGGACTATACTTAGTTCTCTATTTCCTCGTACCGAGTTTCTGGATCTCTCTTTCTTACAAGCCCTCCTGTACTTCTTGGTTCCCTCTTTCCAGTCAGGACTCCTCAGCACCCTCCTCACTCTGCTCAACTTCTATTCTGACCCCAAAAGGCTTCTTTTTGAGCTTCTGCACCCCTAATGCACCCAAATAGTGCAACTAGAGATTTATAACACTCTTCTGCTTTGTAGACAGAGCATTAGTGCAGTCACTAACTCTATATGCCCTCTTCTGAAGTGCATTAGCCAACCAAATCTTGATCAACAAATAGTTCTGTGAACTCTTGGGTTGGGGAAGTTGCCTATAGTCTGATCAAGGATCTACATTTGTGCACTTTTTCTTTGGTTGTCTGTTTCATAAGAATTTTTTTCTTTTTAGAAAAATAGCTTAAGTGCTTATGCTTTTTAGAAAAAGAAAACAAAAATTTGTTAAATTTTTTCTGTTTCATTGGTTAGATTCTGCATTTATTTGGTTCAGTTTTTAGAAAGCATTGCATATCTTCAAGTCGTGCTTTTGTTTTACTACATGGGATGCATAGTACTGATTGATGTGTAAATGATTATCTCATTGTAGAATTAAACCATTCATCATATTGAAATTGAAAATCATTTTTTGCATGGTTTGTGTGAGAGCCCCACAAAACTCCATACATCAACACTCTTTTGAAGACATTAAAAAAGTACATTTAAAATCTATCTTGTAATAAATCAATCAACAAATGTTTTTGAGTATACAGACGTATTAGCCTAGGCTAGTATCTTGGGTTAGGTAGTTGTGAGTTAAATGCTCAAGATGATAAAATTGAGACTAGTGTCGTTAAAGAGGGAAAATCATGTTGCACTCATACTATCCGGGACCACTCCACTCAAAGAGGACCTAAATGTGAGGCAAAATTGGAATGTGAAAGAAGGTAGCTTGCCTTCGATTCCATCTCCTTTGGGTATTCTATGTATTAAGGATCCCTTCGGGGATATGGAAGATGAGTCGGGGACTCAGGTATCCTACCTAGATAGTGTATTGTCTCCAACCATATCCCCCCCTATAGTGTCTATGATTTGAGGTAACCATAGTGGCCATACTTTTTAGGGATGAACATAAGGTGACTGGGGCAGGCTTCCCTGGTACATAAACCTAATAACCTACTTTGTCTTCGGTTTTTGTGAGGGTGCTCATCTTCATGATAGTACCTGGCCCCTTAATCTAAGGACTGGGTGAAGCTCAAGAGTAATTGTAATAGTACATTTGGCTAGCTCTTTCTTTTATCCATTGTGATACTAGGTTTTTGGTGAGCTCTCTTATTGTAGAAATGATGCTACAACTCCTGGGACTGCCTTCTTTACTTTTATCAACCTGGTTGTTCATAACAAACTTGGAAGCGACGGTGCTATAGGCACAAGTACTAGCTCTTGCCACAGGCTATCAATTGATCAGCTGGTACAAGTCCTCTAGGAGCTTAAGCCAACTTCTATGAGCTCTTAGAGGAAGATTTTAACTGTGATGGATGAAAGCTAACTCAAAGGAGGCTAGTCTACTTACAGAAAGAAGCTGAAAACTGAAAAGAAATGCAAACCCTAGTAAACCCTAGTTTTACCGACTAACCCTACCAGTGCAAGAAAAGAGATGAAAGTGATCGAAATGGATGCCATTGACTCTTGGAAAGGTAAAATGCATGTGACTAAGCTACTTCTGAAGTAAAATCTGGAAAAAGCATCTTTTTGTACTTTTGAGTAATTTTGCAGAATTATTATGCATGTGATTTAATAATTTTTTATTGTACAGAGATTGATTGGGAAGGTTGGGAAGGTGAGAAGAGGGCCTAAGGGTTCCCTAGCACCCTTCCAGAGATTTTCACAGTGATTAGATCTCAAAAAACTGCTCCATGAACTTCTACAGGAAGTCCACAGGGGTTCTACAGGATGTTCTACAGGAAGAGCCAAAAGAGGATTTTAGAGGGTTGATGATGGAAAAATGGTGGGAAAGTGGAATGGAGGATGGATGAGGATGTGAAGGGGTCTAAAACCAGGTGAATGAAGCTAAGGAGTGATGAAGATGGTTTGATTTGTTCAAGGATGGAGGGAGCAATGCTACACAAGAATGTAGAAATTAGAGCAAAGTGGGAAAGTGTGGCAAATGAAGGGAAGGAATCTTGGATTAGGGGTTGGAGCAGGTTGTATGATGGGGGAAGGATATGTGGGGATATATTACAGATATTTTGTACACTATTTTCCAAAACTGATCGAACAAATACTAGAAAAACCAGAGATCTATCTATTTTGACCTAATATGACCTAAAAAATAGAAACATGATGAACAAAAGTTTATAGATAGGAAATCATGCAATATAACTATGGAAACTAAGTAAGAATACATCTAAACATGCAATTACAACTGGTAGCAACTTTTCCAACTAAAAATCTAACACTAGCAATTGCATGGGAAGGCAAAAACTGTGTTTTTGTGGCAGCAAGTATGCCTTGGTTTCAGCTCATCGTCCCAAGGAGGGAGATGTGAGATCAAGGATTGTTTGATGGCCTTTTTGAAGATATTTTCTATTACCAAACTGTCAAATCAAACTGAAGCAAGAAAAGCTATTTTAATAATAAAAAACAACCTAAGTAACAAAGCAAGATGTTAGCCTAAATAACAGAATTATTCTATGAATGCAAGGAAAACACACAAAAGTACACAAAGGAGGTACTGGAACTTGGGTTGGGCCCAACCCCAAGAGCTATAGCCTCCTAAGAGAGATCAAAGCTGGTGCAAATTTGGATTCATCTTTATTGACCAAAAAATAATAGTTACATCCCAAAAATTGTCTACAAGAAAAAGCTTGAAAATGTGATGATACAGGGCTGCATTAGAGTGCGATAGTAGACTAGAAAATGACTAAAATCTAACTAAAATTTAACTAGCTAAACTGAGGCCCTAAGCCTTCTTATTTATACAAATTGAGGACCCCAACAGCGCTCCTAAACTTTAGGAACTTAGCTTCCAAAACTTGCAGTTTAATAGTAGCTTCACTAGCCCTGCTCGACTGCGCTTTTGATCATTGATGTGGTGGCCCTTGGACTCCGAGCTGCTGGTGGAGAATTCGAAGTAAGGGCTCTTAAATGAAGGGAACACCCTCCTACAAATCCTCTCCCTTGTTCTTCCATGAATTTGGTTGACAAATGCTCATTAAACCTTTGATTTTTGTCTCAAAATTGACCAAAAATTTGCATAAAGCACACATTAGACTTTTTGGCATAATGACTAACCCAATTCACTCTATTAGCATAAATATAATAAAAAACATGAAATAAAATAATGATAATGGTGGATTAAGCTGAATTAGGAGGCTAAATGAGCCCATATAATTACCCATTTCTAGGGCTCATCATCACCCCCTACTGAAGGTGTTTCTGATCCTCTCAGTAACTAATCCATATCCTCATCCTGGATGGCCCTAGTGGCCTCCCTATCATCCAAAGATTCTAAAGTGGTTTGATCATGCGTGCCATAAAATTCTACCTTCTTGTCCATGTCCTTCCATTGTTCCTCCTATTCTGCTTGTTTGAATTCTTGTGCTCTTCCTAGCCTTAAAATACACAGAGGCTTGCCTTTTTCTCTTTTCTTTTTTATTATAGGTGTGCTTAATGCAACAAGCATAGCTGCTACTTCCCTTGCCAACATTTCAGAGGATTTCTCTTTCTGTTGTTCTTTTCCTTCACTTCCTGTAGAAATCTCTATGCGCACTGTTTCTACTAGTGTCACTGATATCGCAGGGTGTGCCTTTTCTTTCTCTTGTTGGTTCCTTGCCTTGGTTGTGGTAGTCCTCTTTTGGGCTTTCTTGGCCTTTTTCTTCCCAACCTTTTTCCTTTTTCCCTTCTCTGATTTTTCTGTTGTCCTCTTTTCTGTCTTATTCTCAGCAGTCTTGTCAAATTCCTCTTTTTCCTTTTGTTCTTCCTCTGTTTTGCCCTATGCTTGAATGTCTTGTGCTCCCTCATTAATTTTCTTCTCAATTTCTTCAGTTTGCTCCCCCTCATCACTGTTGAATGGGCTAATATTCTCTGCCAGAGTTCTGATGTTATCATCCTTGGACATATTTCTGAAGATTTGCCAAGCAATGGGGACAATATAGGTGTGTAAAGCATATTCCACCAATAGTTTGATGAGTCCATGGTGCGCTAATTGATCTAGGACTCCTGCATTTAGCTTGGTACCAAATTCAATTAAAGACTGAAGGAGGAAATACGGGATGCTCAGTTTCTTGGCTGGAGACAAGTCCATCCAATACCTCAGCTCATGTAGCAACCTGAAATGGTATCCATAAATGATGCTAAACCTCCATTCACATGTGATGTACTTCATTATTTGATAACTAACTTCACTCCAGAGAGGAGGCAAGCTTGTCCTTCTGTTTTTGTCTTCTATAGGATGCTCCTTAAGAAAAAAATGCTTTCTTAGCATCTTGTCCTAATGATCTCTCTTCTTTGCTCCAAGGGGGCCGTAATGATAGACAAGTAATTCTACTGATGAGCTCAGGTGTAAGTTCTAGGGTCAAACCCCTAAAACTAATTGTGGCAAGTGTCTTCGAATGTGGTCTCAAGGACATTAAAATCTCTTCAGTTATCTCCTCATCATAACCCTGCATTCTGTCAAAGAAGGATATCCAATTTGCCCTGGTGAAAAGGTCCACCACCTCAAGGTGCTCAGGCAACTTGCTAGAGTCTAAGGGTTCTTTCTTATAAATCCTCCTAGCAAGGTGTTGAATGCTCTTTTTATGTTTTAATCATAAAAGAAAATGCTCAGGTGGAAAAAAAAGTCAATCACTGAAACAAACGATCGGTTTCTTCTGAACCCAAGAAGAAATGTCTCGTGTGTTCCTTACAATATCAAATAACAATAATTCCCCTGTTTTAAAACTGCTATCACCTAGAATTTGACTGTCTTTTTATGAAAATAATTTTTTTTATAGAAAAGAGCATAAGGACACACGTTCTTTTCTCAACACATAGATAGATATGTATTCAAGTTTTTTTCACACACACAGGCTGGCCTCTACTGCTGCATGTATCTTCCTTACAGGAGAATTTAAAAATGACGAGGAGATTTCAGATGCAGAGAGAAAAAGCAACTGTGTAAACACAGTGAAATATGCAGGCAGACTTTCACTGTTTTTCTCAATGTGTTAGAGCTTAGATTTACCTCAAGCTGAAAAGGTAAACTTCTAGGTCCACATCAAACCACGCTCAGCCTTGTAGCTAGCCCTACGAGGACAAGAGAGGGCTCTCTCCGGGTCAATCTCAGCAAAATATAATCAATGGGGCTTGAGATGACTAATTTAACAACTGATCTTAGGCTAGGTATGAAGTGTGAGGATTTGATTTGATTTTTGGGGGTTTTTTGTTGGAAAAAGGGAAAGGAAAATTTGGGTCCGGGGATGAGGCCAAATTTTTGCAGAGTTCCGGTTGGGGCAAGGTAGGCAGTAGTTTTGATGCTTTAGATTAAATGAATGGATAGAAAAGACTACCGAAGAGCTGAAGAAGGCAAGAGGCTACAAGAATCCTCTCCAAATAGATGAAAATATGTAAAACTAAACAAAAGTTTAAGGCAGAGCATAGCAAGCCAATGAATTCTACCTTTGTCACTTAATTTATTTAATTTCAGAAGCAAAGAGAAAGGTAATGGCATATATGAAACATTCAATGAACTTAGAATTGCATGAAGAAAAACACCATCAAAACATAGAGCCACAAGGATCCCAACAAGTGCTGCAAAACCCTGGTCTTTCCTTTGCCAAAAATG